>CAVNYN010220579.1:0-16844 GCA_963692815.1 Nyctanthes arbor-tristis
GTTTTTACGTGACTTTTTAATTTAACATGACTTTTTTATTTGCATATGTGGCATCTTAATTTAATGTGATTTTTTAGGTTGTATGTTTCCGCTATTACACCAAACCTTTGGTGTTTAAACAGTCCTACTATCTTCGCCATGAGTGTGGCCACTTTTGTAAATAATGCTACAAATAATGATATTTTTGTTGCAAGATTTTGCATTTACTTGATATAAGTTGACACGGACCAACTTTGATTTTCAATGTCAACTAATTTTCAATGTTAACTAGTACATGCAGCTTTTTCATTAATACTATCAAATAATGACATAATTATAGTGTGTGTCGCATCTACATATAAATTGAATTAAACCTTGCTTCGGAAACAAATAGATATATAACATAATTATTACTACCTCCGTTTTAAAAAGATAGTCTACTATTTCATTTTTGTCCATCGCAAGAAGATAGTCCACTTACCATATTGAGCATGTATTTAATATTCACTTCCATATGTGCCCTTAATTAGCTATTGTTATTCAACTACCTATGCCTTAAAAGTGTTTCAAATAATTAATAAGACATAAGGATATATGTGGAAAAATAAGGTAAAAATTAATGTTTCAACTGTGTTAACTATCATTTCTTAATCTATATGAAAATAGCCACTGAACTATTTTTGTGAGACTTATGGAGTACAAGATTTGTCGTATTCACCTAACCATAATTGAATAATAAATTTACAAGAGTAATTATCCATAAATATCATGATTTTCCAAGTTGTTTGGGTACCGTTATTATACCAAACCTCTGGTGTTAAACATTCGTACTATCTTCACCATTAGTTGGCCACTTTTGTAAATAATGCTACAAGTCATGACAGTTTAATTACAAGATTTTGGGTTTACTTGATACTTACTACCTACGTCCCAAAAAGATAGTCTAGTTTTCTTTTTTCGTCCTTCTCAAAATATGGTCCAGTTTTCTTTTTGAAAAGTAGTTGAAATATTAATTCTCTTATATACTCATATTTAATGTGCATAGTTATAAAATGAATAGAATTATTAAAATGAAATAATTAATAAATAAAAGGGTATAATAGAGAAATAATGTTAAAATTTATTTTTCAATACTATTAAATGAACTGTTTTTGGGATCTATTAGAAATGGATGTCTTGCATCAACATGATAGATATCTGGGATTGCCGTCAGTGGTTGGGAGAAACAAACAGAGGACGTTTGAGAGCCTTAAGGAGAGAATATGAGAGCGAATTCAGTCATGGAAACGTGGATATTTTTCCAGTGCAAGAAGAAAGGTGATGATCAATGCAGTCCTCCAAGCAATTTCGACATATATCATGGGACTTTTCTGGCTTCCGGCCAATTTATGCAACGAGATCAGAAGCATTATCACTCACTTCTGATGGGAGCGCAAAAGGCAGGGAAAAGAAGATAGCTTGAGTGAATTGGGGGCTGATGTGTTTGCCAAAGAAGGAAGGAAGAATGGGCTTTCTGGATATGCAAAAATTCAATTAGAGTTTGGCGATTGATACATGAACCTGATTCACTAGTAGGTACAATTCTGAAGTCAAATATTTTGCAAACATAGACATCCTGTCGGCTACAGAACGGGTGGGGAGTTCGTACACATGGTAGAGCTCATTATGGGGAAAAAAGGCACTTAGAAAGGGGTTAAGATGGCGTATTAGCAAAGGAGATAATGTACGGGTTTGGTAGGACAGTTGGCTACTAGATGGCCTTGCTTTTAGGCTGATTATGCCACGAGTAGATGGAGTGAATGTGGTAAAATATTTGCTGGATGAGAATGGCAACTGGAACAATGAATTGATTGAAAATATCTTCTGGCTAATAGATCACCTGATAATATACTTGATAAAGATGGGAGGAGCAGGGCAGAAGGATTACCTCATTTGGCATCCTATAAAGAATGGCAATTACTCGGTAAGAAGTGGGTACCATCTATTTAATGAGGCAATTACTGAATAAGAAGCATTATGGCTGATCGAAACTGGGACTACGTATGGAAGCAAAATATCCTCTCTCTCTCTCCCCCCCACCCCCAGCCCCAGCAAAACACTTTGTTTGGAGATTAATGCGGGTGCGAGATCCTGACAAACTCTAATCTTTTGAGAAGGAGAAAGTGAGCAGATATTCACTGCCCAAGATGCAACGCGTAAGAGACAGAGCTTCGTCTTTTTGTGCAATACGATTGGGTGGTACGGTTATAGAAGGAGCTGGACTGCTGGGACTATATTAAGGCAGCAAATTTGCATGGAGCAGAGCTGGTGTTTGGAGACTTTATCTGGAGCCTTCAGCAAACGATGTAATGACCTGGCCATGAGTTGCTTGCTCTGATACCACTTGTAATGCCCCTGCCATGAGCTACTTCTTTGTTTCTCCTTGTCAAGGGATTATGTGTAGTTATTATTATTTTAAATGTTCATTATTTCTCATTTTAAAACTGTTAAAGTTTGTGACTTAATTGATTTTATTTTTATAATTGAAGTCTATAATAATTCCATGTCACAGAGTTTAATTGTCCATAATATTCTTTATTCCAACGTCAACGGTTAGCAGTGATGAAGCCAGTGATTCCCATAGGTCTTGACTCAATAACATCGACATATAGAAACCCGTGCCCAAGGCTTCCCGAGAGCTCAATTCCTATAGATTCCAAGTACCTAAAATTTGAAAACATGAAAAACAATGAATATGGATTGAGAGCACAATTCTAAATAAGTAATATATCCTCCTTATAGACTCTAAAAATAAGAAGAAAAAGTTGAATGCATGATGTGCTAAAGAAGGGAGCAAAAGAAAGAAAGAATTGATATTGCAAAAGTAATTCCCATTAGAGATTTAATGTGAGTGATCTTTACACTATTTCCATGTGTTTTTTGAATATGCTTACATAAAATATTTGAATAAGTAATATATCATCTTGTGCTTCATGATGATGCTATGTGCAATATTTCATGTTTTGCATAGTAAGTAAAAGTACAAGTACTTTTTCAGAAAATGAATTACATCTAGATCTTTCCCATCAGTTTCAGAACAGAATTATATTGGGTACATGAAATATTTAGGGCCAA
The DNA here is from genome assembly GCA_963692815.1 of Nyctanthes arbor-tristis. Lineage (NCBI taxonomy): Eukaryota > Viridiplantae > Streptophyta > Magnoliopsida > Lamiales > Oleaceae > Nyctanthes > Nyctanthes arbor-tristis. Next base: position 3,094 of record CAVNYN010220579.1, read on the forward strand.
GGCACTTCTTCAAGGTTGTGGGAGACTACAAAGGTAGTCTATGATCAAACCTTCAGAATCAATTATAGTTTTGTGAGGCATCTAGGTGACCAGTGATCAAAACCTTGGTACGAGTACCAACTGAACAAGTTATATTGAGCACTCGGGGTAAGACAAGTCTATGATGTAATTCACCCCAAACTCACATTTTTAAAAGAAAACCTGCATGTGTAAAGATTTCTCACTGAATATTTCATATTCATTCTTTTCCATGTTTTCAAAATTTTAGGTACTTAGAACTATGTGAACCGAGCTCTTTGAAAGCCTCAGATGGGTGTCTATATACCAATGTTATTGAGTCAAGACCTATGGAAATCACCGGCCTCATCAGTGCTAATCGTTGATGTTGGAATGATGATCATTATGGACAATTAAACTTTGTAACATGGACTTATTACAGACTTCAATTATAAAAATAAAATCAATTAGTGACAAACTTTAACAATTTTAAAATGGGAAATAATGAACATTAAGATAATCACTACACCTAAAACCCTTGCAAAAAGAAGCAAGCAAGAGCAGCTCACGGCTAGGGCATTACAAGTGGTATCAAAGCAAATAGCTCTTGGGGCCGGGATATTACAAATGGTATCAGAGCAAGATGGTCCCCTCGATAACATGGCAAGCATCTGTCCTGAGGTTTCTTAAAGAGCTTTGTAAGTTATGATTTATGTGAAATTCTATTGTAAGTTTTGTGTTTATTAAGAATGATACCTGGTAGCACAACTTGTAGATCATAATAAACTTTTAAGTTTATTATTATAGACCTAAGGCTCTTGTAATGCTAATTAAGATGAGATTATAAAGTATGTTGTGTTGATATGTTATTATGTTGAATGACTCTGTAAAATTGAGGAAAACAAGCCTAAAATTTCATATTGGAACCCAGCTGAATCATAAATCTAGAAGTTTTAACAACACAAATATTCTAACAGAAAGTATCAATACTTTTGTTAGTATCGATAAAACAGAAACTATTGTGGCAATTAAAAGTATCGATGATGCTCTAAGTATCAATAAAACAGAAAGTTGTGATGACAAAACTAAAGTATTGATACTTCTGCCAGTATCAATAAAACAGAGAGTTTTATGGCCAATTAAATGTATCGATATATCTTCCAGTACTGATAAACCAGTGGGTTACTTATACAACTGAAAGTATTGATATTACTGCTAGTATCGATATAAATGAAAGAAGAAAGAGAATTTGACTAAGTGTGGATAAACCTATCTCTAAAAAGAGAAATCTTGAAGAGAAACTATCAAAGAAGCAAATTGTGAGAGAAGACTTTCTTAAAATCATAGAATCCAATTAAAATCATAGAATTTTATTGGAAGTAGTATTTACATGAGAATTATTAGTGAAATTATTTTTGAAATAATTCTAAATTTTCAAAGCAAGTAGAGTTAACTTTTATTGAGCCAAAAATATTTCAAGACTGTGCCTTTCTTGGAATATTTGTGACATTCAAATATATTCAAATTAAACTTGATCTTTCAAGATCTTTTACCAAATATTTAGTAGTTTATCCTTAATAAAATAAGATTTCTCTTATTTTTCTTCCCTAGCACATGTTCACACATTGTTATAGTGAGGTATTACTCTATTAAAATGACTGAAAGTTACAAAAACCAATATCGTGAGTCATAGGGTGCTAATAGCTTGGCATTATGTCAAGTTTGGCTATAGTAATAGAAAAAAAAAAATTGTTTATCAAGTGAAAGTGGAAAAGAAAGTAATGTGGAGATTAGAATTTTATTAAGATTACAATTCACTTCTTATGTTAGGTTCGTCTTTGCTTACTAAATTAGCATGAAAGAATTTAAGTTACCCCAGGTGTTTTGGAAGATTAATAACGGGTCTCCAAATTTATAATATATATGTTTTTTAACTCAAAATAAATGATAGTTGAGTCTATAAAGTTCAGAGAGTTTAACTATACAAAGTTTATAAATATTTCCAACGCTCTCTAACTTTTAAATATTAAGGAATTTAGGCACAAGATAGTTTAAACACCACTCTTGTAAATTTCATAAGAGTAATTTTAGTTCAGAAAATTTTTATTTAGTTGCTAGAATTGATGGCAACATCATAATGACTTACAAATTTTTGGGAATCAACTTCTATTATGTGTCAAACATGTGGGAAAAAAATACTATAAAGGGGTAATATTGAAAAGAAAGGTGATCTAATTAAAAATTATTTTGAACTTGAGAGAGATTCTATAAAATATTGTGATCAGAATCTGGAGTAACATCAAATTTATAAATTAGATGTAATCTAAAATCTCCATGCCATGTGTTGATTTAGTATATGCTCGTTTATGTTCAAAGCTTTAGATAACACGATAAGCCATTTTTATCTCTAAGAAAGTTTTTATTATGAGTGTTAAGATGTCTATAACCTTAGGATATTTTATGTACATGGTGAACTGTGTTGTGAAAGTTTTAAAATGCTTCTTTGTACCATTTAGCCTAGATAATTCATTGTAATTTCGAGGACGAAATTATTTTAAGGGGTTAGATTGTAACGATCCAGAAAATTCACCTGCATTATGAGTCTTTTATTGTTAAGTAAAACTATCAAATTATTTTAATAAGCAAGTGATGAAAAGGGAACGAATATGTTAATATTTGTAATAGATGACTTTAGTAGTTCATTTTAGAATGTTTTAAACTTTCTTACTGTTAATGATTTTGGAGTTTTCAAAACGTCTATGAGATAGTACTCTCCAAAAACTTCATATAAACACCAAGAACTCTTTATTTGGACATCATTTGACATTTCAAATTTAAGTCAAATGATAAGTTGATAAAAAGACGAAAGAAAAAGGACAAAAAACAATATACGGTTGTCATGTGGTGCGCCAATCCATGAGGGGAACCATGGGAGGAAAGTGGAACTCTTCTATTGGGTTTTGTGGCATGGGATAATTGATTGCCACTTGTCAAAGAAATATTGGACACCTATGGCTATAAATATCCAAGGTTTATGCCATTTCTATGCACCTACCCGTCTATCTTCCTCCCTCTCGCTTTCTCTCTCTTACTCTTCTATAAATTATTTCTTAGTCCTTTGTGCTTTTTCCTATGACTACTTTGGTCCCTCAACTACCCAAATACATTCCTTACACGAAGGAATTCTATACCTCATGTACCAAAATAATATTGAGAGCACAATTCTAAATAAGTAATATATCCTCCTTATACATTCTAAAAATAAGAAGAAAAAGTTGAATGTATGATGTGCTAAAGGAGAGAGCAAAAGAAAGAAAGAGTTGATATTGCAAAGTAATCCTAATTAGGGATTTAATATGAGTGATCTTTACACTTTTTTCATGTGTTATTTGAATATGCTTGCATGAAATATTTGAAAAATATCCATGTATTTCATGTTTTTGTGCTTCATGATGACGCTATGTGCAATATTTCATGTTTTGCATAGCAAGTAAAAGTATAAGTTCTTTTTCAGAAAATGAATTACATCTAAATCTTTCCCATCAGTTTCAGAACAAAATTATGTTGGGTACATGAAATATTTAGTGCCAAGGCACTTCTTCAAGGTTAGTCTCCAAGTAGTCTATAATTAAACCTTCAGAATCAGTTATGATTTTGTGAGGCACCTAGGTGACCTGTGATCAAAACCTTGGTATGAGTACCAACCGAACAAGTTATATTGAGCGCTCGGAGTAAGACAAGTCTATCACGTAATTCGGGCCCAAACTCACGTTTTGAAAAGAAAATCTACATGTGTAAAGATTTCTCACTTAATATTCTATATTCATTCTCTTCCATATTTTCAATATTTTAGGTACTTGGAACTATGTGAACCGAGCTCTTTGAAAGTCTCAGATGTGTGTCTATATGCTAATGTTATCGTGTCAAGACCTATAGGAATCACCAGCCTCATCACTGTTAACCGTTGACATTGGAATGATGAACATTATAGATAATTAAACTCTGTAATATGGACTTATTACATACTTCAATTATAAAAATAAAATCAATTAAGTCACAAACTTTAACATTTTTAAAATGAGAAATAATGAATATTAAGATAATCAATACACCTAAAATCTTGCAAAGAGAAGCAAGCAAGAGCAGCTCATGGCTGGGGCGTTACAGACGACCTTGGTGAAGGAGTATGAGATTTACGTGTATAGGTGCCTCGTCAATTTAGAAAGAAAATGACCAAAGTAATATACTTGTGTGAGACTCCAGCTAGAAGCCTTTCAGAAGGTACGAGCGCATTAGAAGAACTTAGAGATGAGCCCGAAATAAATGGAAGGGAGTTGCGTAAAACAATCTAAATGGAGGAACAAAAGCATTGAAGCTTACTACAGATGCTTCGCTATGAGAAGTTGGAAGATAGATGGGTTTTGGTGGAGTGATTAGGGACGACGAGAGAATAGTGTAGAGGGCGTTTGCTTACCGACGGCATGGAGCAAACGACCCACTATTGGCATATGCGATGGGGATAAAATATGGGTTATTCTTTACTCGTGATAGGGGTTCAGAAGTGGCAAAGATAAAGACCGATGCATTTCGTATGTTACAAAGTTTGAACAAGGAAAACCCTCTGGCACCCTTTATGCGTATGATTAGAGAGGTACGTGACTTACTTATTTGAAGCGGATGTGGTACGTGCTGTTATATTCCTAGAGGAAAGAATAAAATAGCCTACAATCTTACTTCTTATGATGTTACTTCGAATATTGATTCATTCTGGACTAATTGTATTCCCCACTTTCTCTCAGATTGGGTAAAGAGGGACGTTTCGACATAGATGAATGAATGAAAGTTTTTTCTCCCAAAAAAGAAAAAAAAGAACTTTTCTTAATCTATGTGAAACAAGAAATGAGACTATCTTTTCGGGACGGATGTAGTATAAGTTGATATAGACCTGCTTCGATTTTCAATGTCAACTACTACATGCAGCTTTTTCGTTAATGCGATCAAGTAATGACATCTAATTACAGTGTGTGCCGCATCCACATATAAGTTGAGTTAAACCTTGCTTTTGAAACAAATAGGCCTGGGCAACTGTCGGTTCGGGTTGGGTCTCCATAACTATTTGGGTTTTGAAATGAGGAGCCGAGCCGAGCCGACTCAGTTCCAAAACCCGAGGCAACTCGGCTCAACTCGGGTTGGCGGTTTGGGCCATTTTTTTTTTTTTTAAATTTGCTCAGCCCAAGACTCACATCCCAAGACTTCAAAAGAAAAGAAAAACCCAGCCCATAAACTTTAGTCCTTTACCCTAATTTATGTTAAATTTCACTGTTTGTATGTTGTATGCAGCAGCCGCACCAGATATGAGCGAGAGAGAGAGAGGGAGGCAAAGAGAGAGACATTGATAATTCATTCACAAACCAGAGGATAAAAGGAAGTATGTCGACGAACTTTGAGAGATCAAAAGTGGTGATATCGCGACACACATCACGGCTAAAGGGGATTTGGGAGCTCCGGCAGTGGCAACGGCAGCGAATTGTAGAAGAATAAGGTGAATCGAAATGGAGGAGAAGAAGGTGAATCAACAATGCGATTAGGGTTTACTCTTTATTGAAATTGAAATTTGAAAGTGTTATTCTTTGTTGTGAAGATTTTGAAGAGATGTGTTAATTAGAGATTTATGACTTTATGCAATTGTGAAACTGGAATTTGAAATCGTGTCTCTTGCCATCTGTTTGAACAATTTGAATTTTAAAACTAAAAATCAGAAAAGTTGTGGTGCAAAAAAAAAAAGGTTAAACGGGTCGAGTGCATCGGGTTTCGTCGGGTTGGATACTCCAACCCGCCAACCGACCCAAACTACTTCGGGTTCACCATATATAAATCGCAACCGGCCGCTTTTACTCAAAACCCAACCTGACCCGAATCAGGTCGATAGGGTCAGGTTCTCGGAAAAACGGCCAGCTTTAGAAACAAATGAATATTTAATCTTACTACAAAATTTGTCATACTCACCTAACCATAATTGAACAATAAATTTCCATTAGGATCATGACTTTTCGAGTTTTCTGGGTGCCATTATTATGCCAAATCTCTGGTGTTTAAACAGTCTTACTATCTTCGCCATTAGTAGGGCCAATTTTGTAAACAATGCTACCAATAATGACAGTTTAATTACAAGATTTTGCATTTCCTTGATATATATAAGTGCACATAGACCTCTTGCAGTTTTTAATTTCAATATTAGTATGTGTAGTTGTTTCGTTAATGCAATCTAATTACAGTGTGTGTCGCATCCACAAAAGTTGACTTAAACCTTGTTTCTGAGACAAATAAATATTGTATTCACATAACCATGATTGAATAATAATAATAATTTAGAGGATCATGATTTTCCGAGTCTTTTAGGCAACTACTATTAATTTGTGGCTACAAAATCTGGCTAAATAAAGAGAATAATAGTAGATTATGATAATTCAGTCAAGTATATCAACTCAACGCAATCTACTAAAAAAGAAAGAAAATTAGGTTTAGAAATTTAATCGACAGATGGGATTTTCACTGACCCTAATCCGTGGTTAAAGTTTAACCCACGCATGGCCAAACACTGGTGGAGAAAATGGGTTAACCTCACGTTTGGTTAGGGGAAACCATATATATATATATATATATATATATAAAAGAAATTCCGTTCCCACACTACGCGGTGAGCGAGAGAGAGGACAAGCGCAAGAAAACAGTGTGTGTATTTCGTCGCAGACAGCGACTGGAGGCTGCCCCCTTCCAATTCGTAACGGTTTGTGAGTGCCCTTTTCACTGATTGATTCAACTCTGCCTATTCCTGGATATGTTTTTGAGAAATCTCTGTTATTCTGTATTCATTCTGTTGGGGGCTCTACTTTCTTGGTGACATTTTTCCCCCTTTGAAATTTTTTTTGTGTTATTTTTGTTGGGTTTTGGAGCTTTGGTATGATGTTTTATGTTTAAGTGTTTTTCCTTTCTTGGGATTTTATGCCTTTTTGTTTTTCCCTTTTCCGTTTGGGATTTCTGTGTATTTGGCGCTAGTTTATAGCTGAGTGGGGTTTCTGATTTTTATCACAAACTTAATTTTTTTGTTTCGGCGTTGGTTTTAATGAATTTTAATATGCGATAAGAAATTTTGAGAAATCTGTGAATCCGCTCTCTCATGCTTAGTAAGTGCTACATTGAGGGAATTTTACAGAATAGTTGAATTATTTTTGAAATGGAAAATCCTTTTCCTCTGTTACAACATATCGTCATGATTTCTGAAATTTTATGCTCTTTGTTGCTATGAAATGTGGAATTAACAAGCTTGCGTTTCTAGTTGCCTCGAGTTTTCGTAGTCTTGATTGCCTGGAGTTGTGGGATCTTCATTGTTTCTTTAATTACCAAGTTTGCCTTCTTAATTGCCCTGAGCTGTGAAATCCATCCTTCCGATTGACATGAGTTTTGAAATTTTGTTCACATTGAGATCGGAAGACATAAATTATGGGATTGCCGTGGACTGTGCTTGCTCTCTCTGTTTGTCGATTTGTACGATCTTCATCATTTGCTATTTGGATTTTGTGTCTCATTTAGTACCTGATATGATTACTACTCTTACTGTGCCATTGATTTTGAAGTGAAAAAAATTAAGGGTACTATTGTAACAAAACCTCCTGTGAGTCCCTTTCCAAAATCTCGCGTGCATGAAATACACATGGCATGCATCTATAAACGCCACATGGGTGGGAAGTTTTGTTAAAGCCCCTCCAGGAGGTTTTTGAAAATTTTCCTGTTTCCTGTATTGTATAAATTCGCATTTTCTAATATCTTCTGTTCACTTTCTTTATGAGTTTTGATATTTGCTGTGCTACTATTCCAGTGGACTATATGAAGAGAGATTGACAAGCTCTTTTGAGTGGTTGGGGCTTCTGAGAACTTGTGTTCCGCAAACTAAAAGAATGGGCAATGATGGTAATGTTGATGGGAGTGGTGAAGGATCATCAGCTGCTTCAGTCATGGAGAAAGGAAGTAGGAACAAGAGGAAGTTCTTATCTGATTTGTCACTTGACCTACCAATTGATGTATCCACCCTTTCTCTCACAGAATTCCCTAGATACGAGTTGTTGGAGGAAAAGTTTCGGAATGCTTTGAGTCAGATCGGAAGAGCGTCACTTGTGTCGAGGTCGGAAAAGATTATTGAGGAACCGGAAGTGGAAGAGCTCCAATCTTCTGATTGGGATGACCCTCGTACATGTCAGCTAGAGAAACTTCTAACAAGTAATTTACTTGCGACCTTCCGCAGTGCGGTGAAAAAGATTGCTGAATATGGATACGATGAGGAAACTGCCGAACGGGTGATTTTAAATTGTGGCCTATACCATGGTAGTAAAGATGCAGTGTCAAATGTTGTCGAAGGAGCTTTGGCTTTATTGAAGAGGGAAAAGGAGTTCACTATTCCAAAACATCCTGTATTTCGAGATTTACAGAGTTTGGCAGCATTCACATTACTGGAAATGATACATGTTCTCCGGGAGGTTAAGCCATCTTTGACTATTGTTGAAGCAATGTGGTTCCTTGTACTATGTGATTTGAACCTCTTAAATGCATGCACAGTGGAGCGAGATCCTTCGGGTTGTATTGTTGGTATTTGTGGGGCGGAAATTCTTGGAGGGAACTCTGAATCAACATTTTCTGAACCCAAAACCGAGTCATCGGACAACAGCCATTTAAACACTAACAAACCACGTAACCAAAAACAATCAGTCCAAAGTTCTCAACCCGAATGTATTTCAGGAGCTGTCTCTCAGTTACCAAATTCCAAAAGTTCCCAGCCTAGTGAAGTAGCTAATAACCCCAAGAAAGGAAGTTCATCTTCTCGTCAAGATGCAAGGGGAAAGTTCTCTGGCTTCACTAGGGAGCATCTTCAGACTTTATCCCAGGCAACCGTTTCAGATGAAAAATCAGGGGGCAGTAGAAAGGGGTTGTCAGGTAATTCCAAGAGAGACATGCTCCGGCAGAAGACATTTCACTTTGAGAAAAGTTACAAGGGTCGCGTCTCTAAAGGAGCTTTTAAAGCAAAAGTTGCTGCTTGGGGCAATATGGTATTGGAGAAGATGCCAAAATCACAATCTGATACTTCCAATGTTGAAATGAAGAATCATCATCCTCCCGGCAGAGCACTAAGTGCACCTTCAAGCGGGTTGCCTGTTAAAGATACAAGGATCGTGCCTACTAAAGATGCTAATGTTGTGTCACCTGCATTGGACTCTAAATCTCCTTCATCATCGGCTACTGAAGCCAAACTTTCTTCTAACACCAAAGTCGACATTTCTTGCCCCTCTAGTGCTACTGATTACTATGCTGGAATCCCATATGATGAATCTCTCCAGAGATACGAGATCCACAAGATGAGAAAGATGAAACTTTAGTGATACTTGTGCCCCATAAGCAAGCACTTGAGAAGGAGCTCCAGAGTTGGACAGATTGGGCCAATGAGAAGGTTATGCAAGCTGCTCGGAGGTTGGGAAAGGACCAGGCTGAGTTGAAGACGCTGAGGCAAGAGAAAGAAGAGATAGAAAAATTTAAGAAGGAGAAGCAAACTTTGGAGGAGAATACCATGAAGAGGCTTTCTGAAATGGAATATGCATTGTCTAATGCAACTGGCCAGATTGAGATGGCTAACTCCACTGTTCGCAGGCTTGAAGAGGAGAATGCTGGGTTAAGGAAAGAAATGGAAGCTGCTAAACTGCAGGCTCTTGGATCTGCGGCCAATTTGCAGGAAGCTTTATTAAGAGAGCAAGAGGCTCTGAAGAAGTCCCACTGCTGGGATGCAGAGAAGAGATTGCTTCTCGAGCAACTGACTAACATAAAACGCCAAACTGCTGTGCTGCAGAATCAACTAGAAAAGACTAGAGAACGACAGGACCAGTTCAAGGTATACACTGCCAAAAGAATAAAATGTCCTATTTGTGTACCTTTTGCATCTTTAATGGGTTGTTGGTGCGTAAACTCTGTGATTCACATTGGTAGAAAACTGAAGCATATACAATAACTGGCTCGTGTCACACATACAGTGATCAAGACACAGGCATTTGAAAACCTATATTGTGCTGAGGTTGCTTCTGTTTCCAGTCTAGTTCATTTGATACATGATTCTTGCAATTGGAATGTCAATGTTGTTTGCATGAAAGCTTTGTCTTTTCCTTCTACAACTATCATCTAATTTAACTTCCTTGTACTAAAGTTGAAAACTTTTCTAACTCTCAGATTCTTTGGAGGCAAGAAGAAAAAGAAAAAGCAAGAGCTGCATCACAGATTGATTTCTTTAGGAAGAAAAGAGAGGAGGATGATGCTTTGACAAAGGTTGAGGAGGATAACCTGAAAGAAGTGGCTGAGATTGATGTCCAAAAGTGTAAAGATGACATCAAAAAGCTCAAGAATATGATCTCTGATTTGAGATTCGAGTCTGAAGCTTCAAAAATAGCCGCACTTAAAAGAGGAATTGATGGGACGCACATCTCTACTTTTCAGGGAGGTTATGGTCCAAGGCTGTCTACCTTTCATGACATTTATGAGGGCGGGAGTGTGAAACCGGAGAGGGAGTGTGTTATGTGTATGACAGAGGAAATTTCAGTGGTTTTCCTCCCATGTGCACATCAGGTTCTTTGCACAGAATGCAGCATGCTACATGAGAAGCAGGGAATGAACGACTGTCCTTCTTGCAGAACCCTGATTCACCGGCGGATCTCTGTCAATTATCGCCAGTCTTAGCATCCATCCTTAAAAGAGCACATTATCAGAGTCTTGAACTGTTTGGTCTGTGGAACGATACAATGATCTGGTTTGAGCAGTAGTTGAGCTCATATGACATTTTCCTAATTTCATTTCTCCTAGTCTAGCGGCTTATATATTTATGAATCTTATTAAAAGGAGATCGGAAACAGGCTAGAAAAATTAGTGAAGGGTTAGATGGTTAGATAGGAATATGCAAGGAGTTTCCTTGGTTACTAAAGAGAGGAATGTACATTTTTGGATTACAGTATTTGTTACCATTCTAAGGCGGTCAGCACTTCGAAGGTTTTCATCCCTTTTCTGAGTCTAAAATTGTTGAATGTCCCTTATCATATCTCAAATGCGATTATAGCTGATGGGTCTATACGAGCTTGTGGAAGTGATTAATCCTATGTCCTATTAAAGGAGCCAATTAGGATTCCCCGTTTATTTTCGGTTGTAAAAGACAATGATGTTTTGGCCTTTTATATTACCGACTGTAATTGAGGCTTTTCTCCATCTACTGGCCTAAAAAGTCACAAAATGTTGTCGGCTGTTCTCACTTTCTCCTCCTCCCTTCCAACGTTCCTTGTTCCTCCTCTTCTTTCTGTACTTTAATCTTACAGTGAGTATCTACAACTGTGCGATATACTAAAAAACACAAGAAATTACATCATTGTCTGCCCTAATTCCTCCGCATACTGCTCTCCTTGCTCGTGTCTTTTCCTTGTTGACTGTGGTTCTGATTTGTGGGTTTGTTCGGTCGCATGCTGCTTTCCAAGCTTTTACCTCCTCTTTCCCCTTGTTCTTTTTTTTTTTTTTTTTTTTTTGCCCCCACTTTTTTTTTTTTTGTGTTCCAATTTGTGGATTGTGGTCAAGTTTTGCAGCTCGGGTTTCTTCCATTCTGAATTTGGGCTCCCGGTCGATTTTCGTTCCTGTTTGTGTTATGTACGCCCTATTTCGTTTAACAATGCCGAATAATCTCGCTAAGGATTTTTGTTTAGTCTAGTTTCTAAAAAAGAACCTCCATTTCCTTTGCATGAATTGCACTTTCTGAGCAACCTTCTTTGTTTTGAAAGGGGGCAACTTTTATTTTCAATGGAAATATCATTTGTAAGACTAAGAGGAAAAAGACCGTCCAAACAGAAAAGGGCTTGAGAAAAAACTGAGACAGAGCATTGATTGAAAAGATAGGGGAAAATTAATTTGAAACTGTAGAAAATCTAGTTATAATTAGAAACAATGTTATGAAGACTGGATCGGAGTTAGAAAAAGATATACGAAGGTTAAAGGAACATTGTACATTACCATTTCGTGAAGTCTCCATTTTAACGTACCCTTGAGAAAATAATCAATACGATTAACTTTCTAATCAAAGAGGAGGGGGGCGGATACGATTTCCTATATAATTACAAATAAAATAATGTTGTTGCAAAAACAACGGACAGGTCGATATGTCCGAGTGGTTAAGGAGACAGACTTGAAATCTGTTGGGCTTCGCCCGCGCAGGTTCGAACCCTGCTGTCGACGCTTCGTTTTTCTTCTTTTTTATTTTTATCTTCCACACTGCGTAGCCTTTCTTTTCTCTTTTGATTATTATTATAATTATTACTATTGTGTGTGTGGATGATGTGGCTTATTTAATTTAATTGACTTCCTGAGATTAGATCTTATGTGTATTGTAAGACTGTGCTTGTGTGAGACAATTATAGATCCTTGTTCATAGTTTGGAATTAATCTTGTGGTTTCTTGTCTCTTTTCTACTTAACACTCCTCACTCATTTTGAAAGTGACAGTTGATGAGCTTGGGTTTAAGAGGAGTTGCAGCTTGTTCACTTTGGGAGTTCTTTGGCCAACAAAAGTGGGAATGAGTTGCAAGTGGGATATTTCCAGTGAAAGTCTTGGTACTCTGGTGAGCCTTCTATTTGTCATTTCTCAAGGAGACAGTGCAATGATAACATTAGTGTGATCTTAAATTTGAGCTCAAAACATATTGTATCAAAGAAGAGTGTTTGGAGCAAGTTTTGAGTTTTTTTTTTTTTTTTTGGCTACTTTTGGAGATTACATTTTACATTAGTTGTGAAATATATTGTACGACTCATTGTAATCTCAACAATATGTATTGTATTTTTTTTAACATTTACCAATATTATTACTGGTTCATTCTCGATTAATCTAGGTGGTGGTGGTCGTCGTCGTCGTCGTCGTGGTAGTAGTAGTAGTAGTAGTAATAATAATAATAATAATGATTATTATTATTATTCTTGTTGTTGTTGTTGTTGTTCTTGAAGGTATAAAAAAAATTACCAAATTAATATCAATCACATATAAATACATGATTATATAAATCTCCCAGGAACAAGTTTATAAGAATACATGAGATGTCGTCAACTTATTTAAAATCTAATAATAAAGACGTATATCTTCTTTTAATTAGATTGAATGATTCTCAATTCCAAATTTGAGGTACCAAGTGGATACACTCTTTTTTTTTTAAGTACAATTACAAATCTGTATTATAACAGTACAAATGTACATAGTTATAATCCTACTGAAACACAGCTCTAAGAAAATAAAAAATACGAACCCACATATAGTGGTAATACACACTACAATAACATGTAAAAAATATCTCATATAGGAGAATCAAACCTGGGAACCTCTAAGTCCCAGTAAACACAATAAACACAATAAACAATTCAATTAGTTGTCTCGTCTTTTTTTTTTTTTTGTTATTTAACTTATGTTGTCTGCTGTCTGCTGACCTCAAGAATCATAGGTAATTATTGAATTTTTCATTAAAAATAACATATTATCCCACTATTCCCTCCTTAATCAATCAATTAAGATGCTAGTTGAAATTATGATTTTGTCCATTTAATAAGATCATGCTACCTATTCCATGCAACATTAACGTGGAAATAATTAATTACTTTCCGGTCTATGAGAAGAGAATACACACTATGGGTCACAAATATACAAAAAAA
>CAVNYN010220581.1:0-16836 GCA_963692815.1 Nyctanthes arbor-tristis
AATGTGTGTCTTGGATTCAAAGCATGTGGAAACTAGCTATTGGATCCAAGTGTCTCAAATCTTTCCCTTTAACTCTTAGTAACCCCTTCATCTATTAAACTCGATAATTAAGTCCTTATATTTTCCGATTATAATAGTGAAACATCATATCGTTACCTTAAGAATCTTTTTCGTCTCAAAATTTACTACCCGATTAAACTTAATCATTCCTGTAACAAATTTCTATAACCGATGAAGAAATTGACATATATTCAAGTAATTGTCAACTAAACCAAAAATGTCTTCATATTCATATAAAATGTCTCGAGTAGACATTCCATTATTCATCGATTAATTATAGTTGAATATCAAAACCAATTATTAATCCGAAGATATCCCTATTTCAAATAGAGGAATTTCACGGGATGTTACATAGGGAGCCTAATGTGTGTACGTTTTCCCAGTAATCTCTCATTACATGTGCGTATAGCGAGATAATCCCTCCATACATCTGGCGGGAGCATACTTTAATTTATTTACTTACACCATAATTAAAAACCCTAAAATATTCATGCATACATTCATTCAGTGCCAAAGACATTAATACAAAATAATTCGAAGTCAAAACTGACCTTGAGTTCAATATTAACTAGATTCTCATTCGTGCTTTATATGGGAAGATTCAATTCAGATTATATAAGTCGAACTTATAGTTATTTTTTAGGAAATTCACAATGAAAAATTATACATAATTATTTCGCTTTTGAAGAAATTTGACTATTATATTATATAGTTGAATTAATGCATTTTATTTAAATTGTTTATCTTTTAATCATAGTCCTTAGAATGACAGATAATATATTAATCACTCTTAAATCTCAATAAAAAAGTATGATAAATAAAAAGGACGTGGACAAAAATGAACTTAAATAATAAATACACAATTCTAAAATGCATAAAAATTTATTAAGAATGGATGGAAATTAGAAGACAAGATAAATTAAAGAGTTTTAAAAGGGAAGTAAATCTTGTAAAGATTATAAGGAGTCTTGGATGTGAGAGAGAGAGAGAGAGAGAGAGTCATAAAATAACAAAACATAAATAAATAAGAGAAAAAGCAGTTTTTATTGGACCAGTTACCAAACGAAATGAGGCAAATGACCGAAATATCCTCACTTATTGCAAAATGGTCAAGAAAATTACTGTCAAATTGTATTGTAACTCATTTTATTTAATTAATATATAGATATTAATATTTAATATATGAATAAAAACGCTCAGTATATGATAATAATCGAATAACAAAATTTGTTATATTCACAAGATCACCGAACTTCCTTTTTTTATCTTTTTGCAATGTGTCCTCCCATAACGCTACTTGATTTTGAATTTTGAGAAGATGAAATAATCAAATTATAAGGTTGCTTATTACCAAGAAAGAGAAAAGAGAAAAGATATTAAACCACAAAATATGCATATTTAGCCGGGAATGAAAAAATTGTATATTTCACACGTAACTAGAAAAAATGATTATATTGAATGTTCTATGAAAAAATGATTATATTGAATGTTCTATGATGCACATGTTATTGAATATCTCATCTCAAAAAATTATTATATGTCCTTTTTTGATAAAATTTCAAAGTTGAATACCCTTATAATACTGAAAAATGCTGATTGAAAATGAAACGAAAAGTGAGGGTTAGAAAACATTTTTCTTTTTCCTTTTTTTTTTTGAAGTATTAAAAAGGGAAAATATATTGACACTACACTTTTGTATAAACACACTACATTTTATTTATATGAATAGTACATGAACTTTATATATTTTTCCATTTACACTCATACATTTTTATCACTTTCTTTTTTGCAACTTTTTTATTTAATAATATTTCTTGTCTTATATCATAATTTTCATCCAAATTCTTTTATCATGGGACTCCCTAGTGAAAAATAATTAATTTTCACCTGACAGTTTGCCATATTTTACTTATTTGAAGTATTTAGCAGCTTGTTAAAAGAAATTTGGATGAAAACCTTTGTTAAATATAAGATATCCAAGTCAATAGAAAGTCAAAAATATATATATAATTAAAAAAGTTAAGAGTGTAAGTACAATAGATAAGAAAATCTAAGGATGTATAATAAATTAAAGATGTTGTGTGATTATAAAAAATAGTGGTGTCAATATAGTTACCCTATTAGAAAACGTATTTATGTGGTTTACCTAGTTTTTATTTTTGGTATTTTTTTTATGTGTAAAACTTGAGTGTGTGTATATTTGTAAGGACAATGTGGTGTATTTAATAAAACCATATTCTAAATATAGTGTAATAATAATATGGTGTGCTTAATAATCATTGTAGCGTTGATATAACTACTCCAACCAAAAATACCAATATTTATATATTAATTTTAAGTATCGAAAAGCTTGATCTTCTTCCCCTAAAAAAAGCTTGATATTTTATTAATTATGAATTAATATGGAATTGTGGAGATTTTTTGTAAGTTCTTCTAAATGTATAGAACAAAATCTTGATGTTAATACTCAGTGTCACACTCCACCCTATTAACAAATCACGAATTGACATATGGATTCATAGGTACCCTAATTTATTGTCAAATTAGGGCATTCTGAACACACAAGTGACTTCTTAACTGACTAAACGTACTAGATCTTCGGTATTCCTAAACTCTAAAATTTTTTCCTAAATATATATTTGTACATACATGATGTATAAAATTTGTACACATTCGTTTATATTTACTTAAATGTCGTTGGTCTAAACTTCCTTGAAATCACTACTCGTAAGGGTGTATGTAATGTAATTTGAGAGGCGTGTGTATAAATTTTATACACTTTATATGTATAAATATTACTTCTCTAAAACATAAGCGAACTTATATGTCCAATTTTTCTATAAAATCAGATCAAACTTCTATATAGAATCCAAATACAAAAGTCTGATCTGACCTCGGTCACATGCCTCCTGCAATTTTTTCTCGTAACCCTTGCTGTTTGACAAACCGGGCGGATCATAATAAAAATGGAAAAAATGATAGTTGTCCCGTTCCGCGTATCGTGTGCCCAAGGTATTACCGAAGGTACAAAATGTCATAAATACCCTTCCAGTTTAATAATAATTTCAAACAAAACCGAACGAACGCCCCCAGCTTGCGAAAATCCCCAAGGGCGGCCTGTAGAAAACAGGAGGAGAGGAAGGCGAACTAAAGTATCTTAAGCATATCTCCATTCTGCACTTAAAGCATAAGTGCGTAACGCGGACTGCTCATAATTTTCCCTTTCTCATCTCCTCTCTGACCAAAAACATGGAGCTCAAGTTGTCATTCGCCGCCGATGCACCGCCTCTCGCTGTACTAGCCGCCGCTGAAATTGCCGGAGTTTCAATCACCACCGACCCAACGCTGGATGCGGGTTCTGCGCCAGTTCTTCTCTTATCTGACGGGTACGCGTTCACGTTTGATTATAAATATTATGATTTATTGATTGGATGTGTGCTTTGGTTGTTGAGACTTGAGACTTTTGTTAGATGATACGTTTCTGGGTGAGAGTTTTCCTGCGTTTTTTGTTTTAATGGTTAGGGGATAGGGAAACAGAGTTTAAGAGACGATTAGACTGCGAGGCTTTTGATTTCGTCCATCTGTGAGACAGAAAACTAATCTCGTGATGGCTGTTCACCAATAAGATAAAACTATTCTATTATTCATATATCGGTGTTCTTCTTGTAGCTAGTTGAGTAGCTTACTTTCTTTTAGAGTTATTTTTAGGCTATATCTCTCAGTTGTAAGAGACTTGCTGGTTTTGCTAATTGATGCATTGAATTTGATCTAAAAAGGTTTTTGTCATAGTCCAACCAAATCACAACAATCTGCAATACTTAAATCGACAGAACTGTCCCAATTCAACTAGAATTTCAGCACAACACTAGCAACTATTTGATCAAGCAACAGATATAATTTTAACTAATATTATTCAGAACTCAAGGAACTGAATTAATCCCATATAAATCCGGAATACAAACATTGAGATGAGCTACAGACAATCAATCCACTGAAATCAACACAATAAACTGATGAACTCCGACAATTAACTGGCAAATGAAATTACAGAAACTAGAGATGAAATTCGGAAATTAGAATGAAGAAATCTAACAAAATTTGACCCTGCACTCACTATCAAAGCTACAGAAAATAAGAATGAGAAATGGAATAAATGGGAATGAGAAACAAAGGAGAACCTAAGATGAGGAAGAGAAGAACTGTAGATGAGATCAGAAGAAGAATTGGGATGAGGAGCAGAAATTCAGATTTGAGACGACAAGGAGAAGAAACCAAGGAAGAGGAAGAGAACAAGAGGTTCAAATTCTGATTTTTCCAATTTCATTCCCTTTTCTCTCTCTTAATGCTTTTATATAATAGATACTAAGAAATGTGTTTGGCAATTAACAGAAGTGCTAAACATAAAGTGGAACTTTTTATCTCTTTCATAACAGTTTTACCAAATTTGATTTCAGAAGTAAAAAGCATTTTAAGCTGAACAATATGGAGTATGGACTATTTCATACCAAAATCTTGGTGTTTAAAGGCAAAATATGCTACTGAGGTGTCTTGACTTGGTAGTCTATTCTGGCATAAGCTTATGAAGCTTATGCCTCAACAAGAAACGGATTTTGAACAAAAAATTATACTCAAATAAACCTATAAGATCTAAAAGATTGGATCTGTAATTTGTCGCTAGATATATAACTTTAGTCCTTTTTTTGATAAAGTAATAACCATTATAATTAATCTACAATATCAAGTTATAAGTTCTGAATTCTCTGTAGGCAGATGTCAAACGCTGCAAATTTTAATTTTACTTGGGGGATTCTATTTCTGCTATAGGAGTAGCCCAGTAGGTAGATAGGACACAAATGGGTTTCACTTGTTCTCTGCACAAATTTCCAATTATTTTCCTTTTAAATCAATCAAATATATTTTATAAAATGTTCAGGACTGTAAAAGGGGGAAAAAAAGCCATAGACGTCTAGGACTGTAAAAAGGGGCTCTGAGAAATGTTTTCTGGCATGCTAACTCAATCAATTTTCAGACAAAAACTGGAGGGAGCACATGAGCTTCTGAAGTACGTTGGTCGAGTTGCCAGCATTCCTGATTTCTATCCACAGGATGCTTCAAAGCGGGATCCGTCAAGCCAGGATCCAGTAAGTGAGGTGCCTTTTGTTGGATTCTTTTTTTCATTTTCTTGAAAAGCTTCAGGAGAAAGAATTATTAAGCATATTTATCCTATCATATTCTAAGAGGAGTATCCTTTCGTGCTATTTAAGTATGTCTATTTTTTCTGTCTTACCTACTTTTTGTTTTTCATTTTTGTGAACTTTGATATAGTTCTTCTTTCTCATAGATTGAAATGTGGCTAGACTATGCTCTACTTTTCGGTAGTGGGTCTAAATTTGAGGGAGCATGCAGCTCCGTGGATAAATACTTGCTGCAGCATACTTTTCTAGTTGGCAACAGCCTGTCAATTGCAGATATAGCAATCTGGGCTGGACTAGCCGGTAAGTGTCTGTAATGTACCTGATTGAGTCTCTTATTAAATTGATGCATTCTATATAATTCATTTGCTTTCCCTGGCAAATTTTCCTGAAAGATGTCGCCCTTTTCTGACGTTCAAATTTATATTCCAGTTTTTTGTTGTTACTATAAATAAATTTATGTTCGATCCTTCAATGTCATTGACCAAGAACAAGGATCTTCTGTTAAACTTACAAATGTTTCTGCACTTTTCAAAAAGTCTGCTATGCAACCTCTACTTGGCTTTTTGCTATTCTCGCAGGAGCTGGTGTGAGATGGGAGAGTTTAAGGAAATCAAAGAAATACCAGAACCTAGCTCGATGGTTCAACTCATTATCTGCTGAATATGATTCTGCATTGGGAAAAGTTCTGACAACATATGTAGGGAAAAGAGGCTCTGGAAAATCGGTGACATCTAAGTCAAAAGAGCCAAAATCTTCAAATACTCAGTCAACTGTTGCGGAAAATGGTGCGAACTTAAATGAAACAGTAGGAAACCGATCAGCATCTGATATAGAACTTCCAGAAGCTGAGTTTGGAAAAGTGAAGTTACGCTTTGCTCCAGAACCAAGTGGTTTTCTTCACATTGGTCATTCAAAGGCTGCATTATTGAATAAGTATTTTGCAGAGCGGTACAAGGGACAGATGATTGTACGCTTTGATGACACTAACCCAGACAAGGAAAGTAGTGAATTTGTGGATAATCTTCTGAGATCGGAAGATATTGAAACTTTGGGAATTAAGTATACTGCCGTAACACACACATCAGACTACTTTCCCCAGATCATGGAAATGGCTGAGAAATTGATTCGTGCGGGTAAAGCCTATGTTGATGATACACCACGGGAGCAAATGCAGCAAGAAAGGATGGAAGGCATAGAATCAAGGTGCAGGAATAACAGTGTGGACGAGAACTTAAGGTTGTGGAAGGAAATGATTGCTGGATCTGAAAGGGGTTTGGCGTGTTGTGTCCGAGGGAAATTAGACATGCAGGATCCCAACAAGTCACTTAGAGATCCAGTATACTATCGCTGCAATTTGACCCCTCACCACAGGATTGGGTCTAAATATAAAGTATACCCAACGTACGACTTCTGTTGTCCATTTGTCGATGCCGTGGAAGGCATCACTCATGCACTTAGATCCAGTGAGTACCATGATCGTAATGATCAATATTACAGAATTCAGTCAGATATGGGATTCAAAAAGGTTCATGTATATGAATTTAGTCGGCTTAATATGGTTTACACACTTCTTAGCAAGCGCAAACTGCTTTGGTTTGTTCAAAATGGGAAAGTCGATGGTTGGGATGATCCTCGTTTTCCTACTGTCCAAGGAATAGTGCGCAGGGGTTTGAAGATTGAAGCATTGATACAGTTCATTTTGGAACAAGTGAGATTACTTTTTGAAACATGACCGTAGTGCATTATAGAACCATCTCTTCATCACAATCTTTAACTTTTCTGCATTGTGTGCTACCAGGGGATCAACAAGGTAGCCACTACTTAGGATGTCATTATCCTTGCAAGTTTTGCTTTCTTTGTTATTTCTTCCCGGGAAGAAGAGGGTGGGGGTTATTATTAATACTATTTGTTAATACATCTTATACACAACTGTTCTAGAGAGCCTTGTTCTCAATTTCACCATGGATCTAATTCTCTTCTCTGTACTTTTAGGGAGCATCTAAGAATCTCAATCTCATGGAATGGGACAAACTCTGGGCCATCAATAAAAAGATCATTGATCCTGTCTGTCCCAGGCATACTGCTGTCATTGAAGAAGGCTGTGTACTTCTGACTCTAACTGATGGCCCCAAGGATCCTTTTGTGCGCATTTTACCAAAGCACAAGAAATATGAAGGTGCTGGGGAGAAAGCTGTTACTTATTCAAATAGAATATGGATAGATTATGTTGATGCTGAGTCAATTTCAGTCGATGAGGAAGTAACTCTGAAGGATTGGGGTAATGCGATAGTGAAGGAAATCAAGAAAGACAAGGATGGAAAGATCTCGGAGCTAGTTGGAGTTCTGCATCTTGAAGGAGACTTTAAGAAGACAAAGTTGAAGCTTACTTGGCTGGCAGACACAAAAGAGCTTGTTCGACTCAATTTGGTGGAATTTGATTATCTGATAACAAAGAAGAAGGTAATATTTTCTGTTTAATGAAAATTTGTGTTTCGCAGTTTCACTCTACTCTTTGAAAGTGATGCCCTATTTTTCACCCTTATGCATTCATATTTCTTTTATGGTACAGCTAGATTTTAGCTCTAATAACTAGATAAGTTGCTGATCATAAGGTTGTTTGTAATTGCAGCTTGAGGAAGACGAAGATTTTATTGACGTGGTCAATCCCTGTACGAAGAAGGAGACTCTAGCACTTGGGGAATCCGATATGCGGAACCTGAAGTTCGGAGATGTAATTCAGCTGGAGAGGAAGGGGTATTACAGATGTGACGTCCCTCTTATTAGAACTTCAAAGCCCATTGTTCTTTTTGCCATTCCAGATGGTAAACAGCAAACGGTAATGAAGTAATTAAGCTTGTGAAAGATCGTCTCAGCCTTGCTCATCTTCAGTGATACAACTGTGACAAAAGTTACTTTCTTCGGCTCTCTTTCTCGACTGATTGTAAGGCTGACATTCTGTTCCATTGTTAGAAACCTAATTTACTGTACTCAACCTTTGCATCGAGAAACAAATCTTTACATGGGTGATTTACCAGTCAAAGCCGTATTGCAAGTTGATGCGTTTATCACAATGCCTTATTCTGGGAAATGGCTTGGGGCTTTGCTGAAGTTGTCAATTTCAATTTATTTGTTAATTTTATCAGAATTGACCCCCTTAATTTTGGATTATGATGAAGATTTTTTAGTAGTTTTTCAAAGAGTGATACTATTTATCTAGACTGAAGACCGGTCTAGTTAACATCACTACATTGGAGTATGGGTTGGGATGTATAAATCATGAGATTGTTATTTATTTAATGGCCAATAAGAAAATAACAATTGTCTTCGGTCTAGATAAATAGTATTATTTTTTTTCAAAAGTGATTTTATTTATTTTTCTTTTTTTTATTAATTTTTTTTAGGAGTGTTGGGATTTTTTTTTTTTTTTTGTTTGGTGGGGGGGGGGTGGTGGGGTGTTGGTTGTGAGTGTGAGGGGAAGTTATGGACTTGAAGTGCAAAATTTTTTTGTTGAGTAGATTTTCTTGGGACTCCACTATGTGTCTACTCCTGGTTTTACAATGTTTTAACATTTCGTCAAGGCGGTGTGATATTGAGGTCGTCATGGTTTTTATTATTATTATTATTATTATTATTATTATTATTATTGGAAATTGAGATGATATGCTTGTAAATGGGTTTGAAGAAATGTGATTTTGTAGGAGTTGAAATTATTTGTTAAATGTAATTATACTGTGTTTGGCAACTTGTCCAGATTATAATCTATCACACGGCATCATTTCATTGGTTTTATTTTTTTCAAAAAGTCAAAAAGTAAAAGTCAAGCTTCAATTATTGACTTTTTATACAAAACAACCAATAAAATGATGTCACGTCTCAGATTATAATGTAAATTCTTGCCAAACATTTTGTTAGTAATTGCCCTCTTAAAGAGTTGGCTACTATTTGCGTAATGCACACGTGAAGGTAATTACTAACATTGTCTTTAATTTTGTTTAGTTGGACTCATCAAACATGTCATTAAAAGTTAAAATTACTCAACCGTAGAAAGGAAGTCATTAAATGCTAGACAGACAAAGATTTGGCCAGTTATCTACTGATTATTAATCACCTAATAATTTATTATTACAAATAATAATAGTAATTCGTTGAGTCGAAATCATATCTAATCTCCTTGTCAAATCAGCTGATAAAGCAGCTAAAGTTGATAAGTCTTTATCCTTCCACCATATATTCGGTTTAAAACCAAGTATAACTTTTGGGTTTTTAGTTGAATTGTCAAAATATTCACCAAATTATGTAAAAAATAAGATCTTTGTCCTCATTGTTTCTTCAAAATTTTATCTTTTTATTTAAGAAATTGCACTAGGGATTATAGACTCTAGCAAAGTTGTTTAAACTCTTGATCTAGATTTTACGATCTTATGATTTTACGATCCATAGGTGATAAAGCGTTCGATTCTATCATAAAAGTTTAAATTTCTAAGATCTTACGATTTTGATATCAAATTCTAACGATCATAAACAGGGGTGTAGCTAGGGGTATGTCACCCTTTCCTTGGGCACACCCCATTTTAACAAGAAAATATTTTTTCACCATATAAATAATTGTAAAAAAAATTTTTAATATACAAATTAACATTAATTTATATTTTCGGCATATCCTAATATCAACAGCTGATTCCGCCCCCTGATTATAAATGTTCAAATGATCTTTGCTCTTCTAAGAGGAGCTTCTCCACTTCACTTTTAATAATTTTAGTATTTTGAATTGTTAGGCAATTTGAGTTGTTTTAAGTTAAATATTATTATATTAAAATTGAAAAAATGGGCGAGAAACTCAGTGTATAAAATTTAATAATTTATTGAATCATTTGAATGTTGTTATCCATCATAGTCTCCAATGAGTGGTCTTGGCTTTTGGGTTGTGAAGAGGAGAAATAGAAAGAAGATGATTATTTTAATTGAATATTGGTGGAAAGATAGTAGGAAAAAAGAGAGAGAGAAAAGTGAAAAGAGGAGGGAGATAGATATAAATTCAAAAATAATGATAAAATAGTATTAGTGAAGTCTTGAATGAGGGTCTAAAAATAAACTTTACACGAGATGCAAGAGAAGAAAAGTGAGAAAAAAGTGGTGTAAATGAGAGAAAATTGATTAAAAGAAAATGAAAATTAAAAGAAAAAAAGAAATATGTGAGACCGTTCAAATTTTTTGTGTCTCTCACTTCTTTGACATCCAAAGTGGACATTGAGCATTGGAGATGCTGTAAGGCTTATATTGTGCAGTTTACATATTAGGGTCTTTTCTACAATTTATTTGTAGTGTATATTCTTTTTTATTGGTGGTTTGTATTGTTGACTTTTTTATTCTGTACTTTAATTTGATATATATATTTATGTCTATTTATACTGTTATAATACAGATTTATTATTGTACTTCACAAATAAGACCAAGGGTGTTTTTATTGACAGTATCATCTAAAATAAGAAATAATTGACATTATTATTATGGATAACAACAAGACAGGTCTTTCTTTTCATTTTTTTCCCTTTTTTTTGTGTTTATTTCTTTTGGGTGTATTTCAATAGTTTCGACTCCAAGAACCAAATTTTCTATACAAGTTAAGAATGTGGTATGTATATATGGTTAATCACATTGCCTTGCAACATATACAGTACTACAAAATAAAATAAATTATAAAACTTTATTCGTTACATTGACAAGTCGAGTTTATCTATTACTATGTATCAAATATGACTGTAGATCTTCTGAGCCGAGAGTTACTTCTTTGGCGCAAACTTGGACTTGATTTTCTCAACTTCCTTAGTACCAATTTGGAATGCCTTTGTCAAAACATTGTCTGGCACCGGTGGTGATGCGGCAAACAATGTGGCGGCGATCGACTGAGTTCCGGGTAGTTGGCTATTGAATGCAGCAATCACGGCCGCCGGGACCTTGCCATTGTTCTTCTGGAAATGGACTAAGCCTTTAGGGAAGGTGAAAATTTCACCTTTCTTGATGGACTTAGAAATCAAAACATTGGCAGTGGTTATGAAGCCAACATCCAATTCACCTTCGAGCACAAAAACTATCTCGGTGGCGCGTGGATGGGTGTGGGGCGGATTTAGGCCTCCCGGGGCGTAGTCGATGCGCGATAGGGACACGCCTAGAGTGTTTAGGCCGGGAATTTTCTCGACGTTGGCCCCGGTTACAATTGAGCCTGTCGTGGTGTTGGTGGCGCCAGGCTTAGCAAGGCCAGCAAAAAAGAAGTCAGCCGCCGTCACATTCGACTTGCAAGCAAAGCCATTAACCTTCACGCCTATTTCACATGTTCATATATGGGGTTAATCTGAGTGAAAATAGAAGAAAATATTTATTTCTATTTAAAAAACAATTAGTCAAATAAATGACATCTACATATTTCATGAGACTCATATATACTATAAAAATCTCCACCTTTCACTTTCTTATTTCAAAAAAGAATTAGTTGACTACTCTAGTTAGGCCACAAAAAAGGAAGGTCTAATGCGTTCAATTCGACCCTTAGTGGGACGATTTGTTCTGATCCATACTTCGTATTGTGATATTAGAAAGAGGGCCGATCTCCTCCCTAGACTCAGCTAATGTTGTACTGTCACGTTGGCACCATATCAATTCGGGTGCCACGTTAGTATTTCAAGGTGAAAATTTTTGACGTGGCATTACCGAGGTGATGTAGTGTCAACGTGACCATGCCACGCGATTTGGAGGAAAAGATCATTTCTTATTAAGAAAATTATGCATTCGAATCCGTGGCGCATCTCTTTCTTATCGTACATTCAATTTTGTACAAAGTCTTGACATCGACTATAAGAAACAAAACACATAAACAGACAGACAGAAAGAAATGAAAGAAGTACTGCCAAGGCCAAGGATATACCAGAAGTGAGATCAGCAACACAAAGATCTTGAAGCAAATCTGGATCGGCACGAACTCTGCTGCTTAAGCTTAACATCATTGCCGCCGCGGCCATTGCCATTACCATTCTACCAAAACCACCCATGTCGGCCATTTTTTATGTATCTATTTAAGCACAGAAAGAGAAAAAGGCGGTATATTTTGTGGGGGTTTTTTTGTTGGGGGGGGTCGTTGGTTAGGTGGGTTCTGAGACGAAGAAAAGGGGCAATTGTGTGGATCATTTTATAGTGGGATTGGGAGCTCCATTGACAAGTATAAAAGGTGATAAACAGTGTTGAGCTCAACTTCAAGTTATTATGTGCCTGAAAATTGGGAAACAAAATCAGTAACTTGCAAAGGAGAAAAAGTAGAGTGAGGGAAAAAAAAAAAAAACAGAATGGTGTCGCTGAAAATATTCAAGCACATGTTACGGTATCAGACAGATAATGTTGTATAATATCAATCGTTATGTCATTTGAGGAGCTGTAGTAATGGGCTAATATTATATCACATCAATTTCTGATATATTATTATGGTATCATAAATCATGTGTTGAACATTCTTACTATTGTAGCTGAACAGTTATTTCAAACTTAATTTCACGCTTTTATGAAAGAATAATATTATGTAGCACCAGTAGTGCTTGGCCCTAATCTAGATGATATCTAATGTGTCATTAAATAATAAGTGAAATTAAATGAATAAATAAATGATCAACTTAATTCAATTTATTATTTAGTGACACCTTGATATGATGCCAAACACCAGTGGTACTAAACATCATTACTCTGAAATTAAGCAAAGTTTTATGAAATTAGCAAGATTATCCTAATGAATTATTATTATTATTATACATCACTAACAGTGATAATTACCATCTCATAACTGAAATTTAGAGGTATGTGATGCTATATGTGATATAATTAAACTCATCATTTATCATCACTTAATAATATAATAATTATTACCGTCGATGGTGAAATCATTATTATATAATAAATATTTCAAAGTAAATAGAGGTGGAGGGGTCATATAAACAGGCGCTTCGTGCCGTGGACGGTACAGGACCTAGTCAATCCTGTAATTTTTTTTTAATACCTCTATTTTTATTTATTATATATATATATATATAATTGTGAGAGAAAGATAAAACAATTATTACGTTCAACATCCAATGATCTATAATTTGGCACGTTCCTTTTCCTTAAAAAAATAATAATAACTATATCCAATCTTCTTGAAAAAATGTAATGCTTGAAAAAATATTGAAGTCAAACTTTGAGCCAATGCGCGTTTAAACGAACTAAAACATGGTAAAGTATCATAAATGCGTGATAGAGCACAATGTGTGATAAAACGTCAAATCCAAACTTCAAACATAAGTGTCACTTAAACGTGACCTATGTGAGTTTTTTAGCCCGCAGAAATTCCTCGAAATAATTTGGCCCTAAAATTAGCTGTTACAACATAACTTGTATTCTAAGAATAAATTAATAGAAACTTACAACTTGCAAGTTGGGATACCTAACCTTTAAATTCTAGTACAAGTTGGTTCCTTTTGATGGTTTGATTCAGATAACTAATAATGTCATTTTCTACCAATAAAAATTTAAAAGATTAAATATTCAAAATTTTGAACCAAAAAAAAAAAAACCACAACATGTTGAGATATTAACTCTCGAGTTTTCCTTTGAGTCAAGTCAGACTCCGTGTATGAAACATGACTGTTAATAGAAAATAGTCACTAGCACTTATAACGTCATATGTTGATGTTAGAAGTAGTCCTGCAATTAACAACCACTATTAAAAGGGCATTTACTTATTTTTTACTAGTTTATTTATTAAAAGGCAAAGCTAGCGGATAAGACACAACGTGTGCCGCTAAACGATTTCCATGTAGAGTAACACTATGATAATTAGACATTTTACATTTTCCTAGTTTTGGAAAGAGTTAATTTCACAAATCGTCTCCGACCTTTGAGTTAAGAATTGGTTGAGTTCTTATACTTTTTTTCAACCTTATGAGTTTCCAACCTTTCATAAATTCACACGGTAAGTCCTTTTTGACAGATTCCATCAATTCTACCGCAAATGGGGGATTCATCCCACCCTAAAATGCTTCCAGAAATGGTTGAAAAAAAAATTGAGAATCCAACTGATTCTTAACTCAAAAGTTGCGGATGATTTGTAAAATTAACCCTTTTAGAAATGCCACTTGTGATTTGCTAAAAAAACACACACACACAAAATTTTTTATTATTTTCTTTGGAGCACACATACGTATAAATTTGTTATATTTCTGTATACAAAAAAATAATATCATTTATTAACACACGGAATGATTTCATTATTAATTGCATTGGAATATTTTTCACATACTTATTTTTACTTCCAGTTGGACTTGATTTTCTCACCTTCATCGGTACTAATTTGGAATGCCTTGGCCAAAACCTTGTCCGGCACCGGCGGAGATGCGGCAAACAACGTCCAGGCTATCGACTGAGTTCCGGGCAGTTGGCTATTGAACGCAGCAATAACAGCGGCCGAAACGTTACCATTGTTGATCTGGAAATGGACTAAGCCTTTAGGGAATGTGAAAATTTCACCATTCTTGATGGACTTAGAAATGAGGACATTGGCAGTGGTTATGAAGCCAACATATAATTCGCCTTCAAGCACGAAAACTATCTTGGTGGCGCGTGGATGGGTGTGGGGCAGATCGGAAGAGCGTCGTGTACCCGGGGCATAGTCGATGCGCGATAAGGACACGCCTAGCGTGTTTAGGCCGGGAATTTTCTCGACGTTGGCTCCGGTTATTAATGAGCCCGCTTTGTTGTTGGTGGCTCCAGGCATAGCAAGACCAGCAAAAAAGAAGTCATCCGCTGTCACATTGGACTTGCTAGGAAATCCATTAACCTTCACACCTATTTTACATTTTCATACAGAGTTAATAAATAATAATCTTGGTGGAAAGTTTCTAGAAGAAATTGTCCAGAGCCATCACATTTAAAAGTTTAAACATTTAACTAGCTAAAAAAAAGGTCTAATAACACGTACAATTCAACCCTTAATGTCACGTTTAGGTCTAATTCATATATACTTCGTATTATGATATTAAGAAAAAGACAGCTAATCTCCTCTTCTTGGTAGGAGTTATAACCTGTTGATGCTGCAGCACAACATCAACATTTCAAGGTAAAAGATGTTGATGTGATAATAATGAGTTGATGTGTCACTAACGTAACAATATCACATCATATGATCAATTCCCAATTTATATTTCCTTCTAAGTAAGTAGATCATTTCTTTCTCTTTCTATCCATTCAATTTTGTACCAAGTCTTTGTTGGATCTTGTATTGCAGTTATTTAATGGATATATATACACACACATACATACACATATATCTTATTGATACAAACATTTTGTTCCACATTTCGATTTTTTCTGGTTTTGTCAAAAATTGTGTTTCATCAACACAACAATTTTCTTTTGGGATTTTTACATGTAAGTTGTTATATTTGTAATAAATTGGAAAAATACTCTCAATTTTAATTATTCTGGTCTTGGGAGCAGTTATTGAAAACAAATTGCAAAAATAATTATTACACTCTCAATTGTAATTTGTTACACTGACCGTATTTTTTCAAATAAAATGACTCAATATTTGTAATTTGTCAATTAAAAATTAAAATAAATATTTTTCTAATTACAAGGATCAATGGGTGTATATTAGCTAATTTTCACTTTTTCCACCAGCCGTTTGAGTTAGGATAGAATTAATTGACAGTTTGGGCTCTATATAAAAAAGAAACTGAATCATTTTGAAATATAACAAAATCCAGCACTAATCCTTCAAACTTTTTATACCCAATTTGAGAGGAAAACAGTCAGTACTTAGTACTTAATTAGTACATTCGTCATGGCTAGTGGCGGAGCCCGCCCCACCCCACATTCAAGGACCCGGTTAACTATTCAATTACAAATATATATTTTTCACTTTTTTACATTCTCAATACACATTCAACCTCTCTCGTCATTATAAAGTCTCTACTTTTAGAGAAATAAAGAGCATCAGACAAGCTCAAAATAAATAAAATTTTTTCCTATTATTAACTTCTTTTTTTTTTTCAATTTTTCCACCTAACTTTAAAAATATATTGTTATTTTGTTATTATTATGATGATGCGTGTGATTTGAACACTTGACATATTTATAATTACAAGAGGGTCTTTGGGTTATCGAGCTCTAGTGTTTAATCTTGTGTCAATTGGATGTCTGCAGAATATGTTACATTTTTAATAAAGTGCGTTATTCGTTAATCACTACCCAAAAACGCAATAGCAATATAAGAGTGTGTGTGTGTGTAAGTGTGTTATAAAAATATTTTTGTTGACTAAAAAAATAGTCGCCAGGTATTGAATTTTTAATATGTTAACAACGTATAACTCACTTAATTACTTAATAATTAAATTGTAGAAGAATGGCTGGATGCATTGAGTATGGATGGTATATATTTGATAAGATTGATAATAATGATGTAAACCTTACGACATTATCAAGTAGTAAAACACCTGTGCAAAAATATCAATTTTTATATTATTAAAAAATCATTTCTCATTTAATTTTTAGACATGTCCAACCC
>CAVNYN010220582.1:0-17561 GCA_963692815.1 Nyctanthes arbor-tristis
TTGAAACATAGGAATGGGATACAATTTGGTTACAGATCAGTAGAAGGGAAAGGGAGGGAAAGGGATTCAAAATTAGCATAGGAGGAGGAGATTAATTTATAGACGCTTAAAGGATTGCAATTGCCAATTTGATTAGGATTCTTGATTGTAGCATGTTATATATATATATATATTTATTATATTACATGATTATATATATTTATATATATATATATATATATTTACTATATATATTATATGATATTTACAAAACCTACCTCTATTGTACGTGATTTTTTCAATTATCCAAATAGAGATAAGATTTGTGTAGTTGTTAAAAAACCCCTTAAATTTAACTACAAAAATATTTTTTTTTAGCCGAATTTTACTTTTTTTCACCAAAAAAAAAAAAAATTTAAGTGGGCTCCAGCCCACCTAGCCCGTGGGCTGGATCCACCCCTGCTCATAAATATAGGCCCACTTTCCTTTTAGACTATATAGTTGAAATATTTGTTTTCATATACTTTCGTCATCCCACAAAGATAGTCGATATTATTCTCATCTGCCTTACAGTGATAGATCATTTGCTATGTCGAGCTTGCATTTAATTTTTGTTTTCTATGTTTGTCCCTAGTTAATTAGCTATTTAAACTATCTAGGTACCAAAATATTAAGGAAAATGAGTCAAGCCATTTACTCCATTCGATATTGGCAGTACTTGCAAGTACTTGCAACAGGCCTTTCACATTCCACTTTAACTTTAATCCCTCATACTTTGTTCATTAGTAATTCCAAATCATTAATTAACTAATTAACTAGAAGGGCTAAAATGGAAAAATACATGTAAAATTAAATGTTTCAACAAAATTACCGACATTTTCTGAATTTGCGTAAAAATACCCACTGTTCTATCTTTATAGCAAGGAAGCAGTATGCCCTTATTTAATATACATTGTTATTAACGAAGTTCTACCTTCATCCCAAAAAAAGTGGTCATATTCTTTTTTTCACATATATTAAGAAAAGCTCATTTAATATTATTGAAAAAGTAAATTATAACATCACTCGCACATTATACCCTTTATTTATTAATTATTTCCCTTTAATAATTCTATTTTTTTATAACTATGTATATTAAATAAGGGCATATAAGAGAATTAATATTTCAACTATTTTTTAAAAAGGAAATTGGACAATTTTTTGAGATAGACGTTAAAGGAAAACTAGAGCATTTTTTTGGGACGGTGGTAGCATAATTATCAAAGTGAGATAAGTAGTAAAAGAAATGGTATATTAGGAAATAGACATAAATTTCGCTTTTTTCTATAACATTAATTACTTTTTTCTTAGGGTTAATTTAACAAATCGTCTACAACCCTTAAGTTAAGAATCAGCTGGGTCTTTAACCTTTTTTTAACCTCCTAAGTCCCCAACTTTTCATAAATTCACACGATAGGTCTTTTTTGATAGATTCCGTCAATATTGCCTTTAACTTTCTAATAAAATTACCGTTATACCCCTATTTTTTAATTTTAAAAACAAAATTTAAAAATATTAAAAATAATAAAAAATTGAAAAAAAGCCCACTCTCCTCTCGTTTTCTAGCAGCACTTATGAGGGGTGAACCCCCACCCCCCCCCCATAAAAAAAATTTACTGTCAGAAAACGCCAGCATTTTTACTGCCGCTTTCCAACAACAAATGGAGGATTCACCCTCCTCCTTTTAGCCACTGGAAACATCAGCTAAAATGGGGGGCTCGGGTGGGTGGGTTTTTTTATTTTTTTATTATTTTAATATTTTCAAAACTTCTTTTTTTTTTAATTAAAAAGTTAAAGAATATAACAGTAATTTTATCGAAAAGTTAACGACAATATTGTTGGAATCTATCAAAAATGACCTATTGTGCAAATTTATGAAAGGTTGGAGACTAGGAGGTCAAAAAAAAGGTTGGGGACCCAACAGATTCCTAACTCAAATGTTGGAGACGATTTGTGATATTAACCCTTTTCTTAATTTGTGTGATCATAGGAGTAAATGTATCTTTAGGATACTAAGGGAGTAGAAATAGGGATGTATTGTCGCAAGTGCACGGGTCGTGACAAGTAATAAAGTGGTCTTTGAGTCTTGATTATCATTCCCACGATGATCGAATTGGGAACTGAAATTTTGGTTAAAAAAAAAGAAAATAAAATAAAATAAACAACTAAATAAAACTAAAAAAATAAAATATATGCAATGCTTTAAAGGGAATTATATGATAAATATGTCTTAGGTCTTACGATTTCATCATAATTGATCTACCTAGTCTTGCGATAATTAATATATGTTACCGATCGAATTTCACAAAAATAATTAACCACTTCTCTCGAAGTTAGTTAATCGTATTTAATTAGATCCCCTCATCTATCTTTAAATGAGTGAGTTATCAACCCTCTTAAATATATTTAGTAATAGGAAATTCATGTAAGTCTCAATGAAGTTCAACCTACGGTAACCGCATTAACCACAATTCAATCTCTTTGTTTTGTCTCAAATAATGATTCTTATTACATAAACTAACTTAAATATTCCTCTATCGAGTTTGATAAAATCCATAGATTCATTTATCAGTTGGCGAAAAAGATGAAGACAAAACAATATGTCAATAAGAATTTAATATAAAAATTAATTGCATAAATTAAGTTTCGAAAAAGACGACTAGAGTTCTAACTATGTTACATCATTCGTCCTAACCTAAAAAAATTATGTACACATCATAGATGAAAAACATAAATAAATAAAATAAAGCACACAACTCAGGTAATTAGATCTTGAATAAGATGAATAAATCTTGCACAAAGTTTCTCATTCTTGAATCTCGAACTCGATCCCCCAAGTCTTCGAAGTTCTTGTATTTTTCTCCCTCTTTTCTATGATTTTTTTGTGCCTCATATATCTCTATTTTTCTCTTTCTTTTTTCCTTCAACCTAAACTCTTTTATAAGAAGCATAGAAGCCCTCAAAAAGAGTTCTAAAGTCGTGCCTAAGAAATACCAAAAATAGAGTTTGAAAAGGATTAAGAGAAAAAAATCATCGTTAGTTGTCCGTATAACTATGTGGCCTCACAGTGCAAAACCTTGCAGCCGCAAAGTACAAATTTTCCTATGTAATTTTCTTCATTATGGACGCAATGAGAAACTATTGCAGCTGCGATGTATAATTTTCAACTGCAAAGTTTTTCTTTGTTCTTTTGATCCCTAAATTATTTCCTTACTCTGTTTTGGTCTTGAAACATCACAAAGTCTGCAAAATTGATCCAAATTCTTTAGTTCCACTCCTCATTTGGTTGTATCCTAATATTTGACACATAAATACGTAAATACATAATTTTAAATATAAAATTTAAGTATTTAAACACACTTTTGAGTATTTAATCAATGTAATTTATAGAGCTGTTAGGATGCTAGCAACTAGATTTGGGCGATTACTATCAAATCCCAAACCAAAGCATTGCAAGCGGTTTGAAATTTTACCCAAAAAAAAAATTGATTTCCTAAACAAAACCAAACCATATTTTTGTGGATTAGTGCAGTTTCAACCCGTAGTTTGTCAACGAAAAAATTAGTACGTTCTAAGTGAGTTAAGAAATAACTATTCTTCTAGGATTTTTCTTTTTGAATATAAAGATTAATTGCAATAATATTATGTGGCATTGTGAATTGCCAAATTGCGTACCTTATAGCATTTCACTTTTAATCATAAATATAGAAGGGGTTAATTTCACAAAAGGTCTCCCAACCTTTAAGTTAAGAATTAGTTTCTTCCCCAACATTTTTTTGGCTCTTCTGGGTCGACAACCTTTCATAAATATGCATGATAGGTTTCTTTTGATACTATTCCCTCAACCTTTCATAGAAAATAATGGTTATACCCTTTTAACTTTTTAATTTTATAAACAAAATATTTAAAAATATTAAAATTAAAAAAAGAAAACACCCACCCCACCCTTCCTTCTCAACTTGCTGCCGCCACGAAAATGGGGGGCAGCAAAAATTGAGGGGATGACCCCCCCCCCCAATTTGCTATGGAACGACAGCAAATTGGGAGTGGGGCATTCACCTCCTAAAAAAAACGCTTTCAGAAATGGTAGCAGGGTGCAGCCATTTGTCGTATAGTTTTTGCTGCCGCATTCACCCTCTATTTTGGCAGTCCTAAATGGAAGCCTTTGCTGTCGTTTCTGGCAGCAAATTGGGTGGGTGGTGGGTTTTTTTTAATATTTTTAATTATTTTGTTTATAAAATTAAAAAGTTAAAAATGTATAACCATCATTTTCCATGAAAAGTTGAGGGAATAATGTCAAAAGGGACATATTGTGCGCGTTTATGAAAGATTGGGAACCCAGGAAAGCCAAAAAAAAGTTGGAGACGAAACTTATTCTTAGCTCAAATCTGCTGTCTTCAAATACTGTCCCACTAGTAAAAATTAGCCATGTCATCAAATTTTTACAGCTCTTCCGATCTATTTTTTATTTATCCTCCAAACACATCCTACACCAAACTCTTCACTTTGACCGTCAATGACAACCACCACCACAAGCCACCAACGCCGTTCATCACCTTTGCAAACACTGTCAATTTTTGCTGTCACCGCCGGCGCCGGCATCACCATCTTCATTGACATCACCGGATCAAACCACTTTGATAAAACAAACCATATAACAAAAAATAACAGAAAATATAAAAATACATTTGGAGGGATTAAAGATCTGGATTTTGGAAGCATATATTTCTAGAACCATAAAAGAAAAATTTTTCTGATTTTCATTACTGCAAAAGCCAAAAGAGAGTGTGGCTGTCTGATTTTTTTTCCGGGTTCCTTGATGATTGCAATCAGTCATATGTAAAATAGAGGTGCCAAGGTCCATGGTGGGGATTAAATATCAAATCTCCCTCGTTCTTAATCTGAATTCATTTTTTTGCCGTCGACTACAATCGGGGTAGGGATTTTGGTGATGGCTAATGGTGTTGAAGTTGAACACCTAAGCGCCGATAGTAGTCTTCGTCTCACTGTACGGGAGGCACCGGCGTTATTGCGCTGCCAGTGACATTGACTCGGCGGTGCGGTGCGGTGCGGTGTGGTGGGTGGGGGACACGTAATGGTCAAGTGTTATAAAGGGAGTGTTTGGGGTTTTAAATTAACAATTGCATAGGTGTAAAAATATATGACATGTCAATTTATTATTGGAGGGGACAGGAAAGGAGGCAGCTTTTTTGGGACAGCTGGTCTCTTCCCCCTATTGGGTGTTAGAAAATTTTTGAAATGGAAATTGGTTCGTTAATAACTGCAATAAACACTAGGTAGAAATGGTCAATACCGTTCAATTGATCAACTTGCATGGGTACTCCAAGCTAAAAAAAAAAAAAAAGAAAGGAGGTTATTTTACCAATTTGTTGAGTATACTAAGAAAAAATAACCACTTACACACCATATCATACTGCACGTCCCCATCCTATTATTCCATGTCAATTAGTTAATCTGGGTATCCTCTAATATCTAGGTACCAAAGATTTTTTACTTTTCTCAAGACGTGAGAAAAGATGACCCATAAAGTGATCGGGTAAAATTGATCAAAATGTACAGTGGTGCTCATTGATCACTACAAATGAAAAATGTTTAAAATCTGAAACATTTGTCAGTGGAAGCTCATGAAAGGAGTCATTCAATTTTGATTGGGAGAATCTGGTGTCTTTTTTATGGAGACACTTAGTATATAGTATATATAATTCTTTTTCCTCAACTAATCTATTCTATGGGTATTTTCTCAAATATGGATTTTTTAGAAGCAAGGATGGGCCAACCTTGAAACATCAAGGTCTTACCAACACTCTTACCTGAAACGATATGAAAAATAATTGAAAGAGTTCAACGGTGGGATGATGGAGGTATGGAATGAGTAACTTGGGCTTGTTACATCACTCTCTTGGCGTGGTGATTTTTCAAGATAAAAATGGAAGGTTTATTTCTCAAATCTCAAAGAAGCATGCTGAAAAAGTTCTCTTCAGAATTTATAGATGAAAATTGTGTAGACTTCCTCATTTGTAACGAGAAATTGATGAAAAATGATGGAGAAAAGAAAGTGGATGAAACTCTATAGAAGATTGGTTGAAAACTTGTTTTATTTCACAGTATCATGCCGGATATATATCATGTGTCCTGCAAGTTTACTTTCAAGATTTAAGAGTAGTCAATTTGGTGTTGGAATAAGAGTACTAAAGTATACAATGGGACATTTAATTAAAAATTTACAAATTCACGAAAGCATGTCTAGGAAGAGACATTTAAGCCGGAACAAACAAGCTGAGGTTTCCCAGTAGAAATCCATGAGTTTGATAACCAGCCCGACAACTAACAACATTCCAAATTACTTAAAAGAGAGCTGATTGTCAAGATGTGAAACATCTCAGTGCCTCAGCTGAACCAACCTAACTCAAAGGGAACTAAGGCTTAGTTTGGTAGTGTTGTGTTGGATGAAAAATCCGTTTTTGAGAGAACCTTATGGATTTCATCACAATACTTGCCCGCCTTTCTCCTCCAGACCCCTTTGAACATTTTTATTTCCATTCTCATAAGAACATGCCGGATTTGACTTTTCCGATGATCCATTTAAAATTCCTCTTTTTGTCAAAATTTTTCTCTGGTTCAAGTACAATCTCATAAACTACCCGCTTTCAGTTACATTGCTAGATTGTTCGGTGGAATCTGGATGTGAATATGAAATTCTAACCTTTAGTGTCCTGGTTTTCATTATAATATCTTTAGGAATAATGTTATTCATCACCTCCAGTGATAATGTTATGACATTAAATGATTCGAAGCCTAATCTCCAATCACAGGTCGCCATGTGGTGCCACCTCACTTGTGGGGGTCACATGGCGACCTGTGATTGGAGATCGGGCTCGAAACTCGGGGCGCGATCTGTTTCTATAGAAAAAATAGAGTAAATGTAGCCCTATTAACATTAAATCAAAAGTAAACAACTTAAATTGAGTTACATGGCCTGCTATCAATTGCAAGGTCACAAACGGTTATATGTACTTTTTTATTTTTGAGGCTGTTTGATTCTTATTTTTTTCTTTAAAGAGTATTTAAGATACTCTCTCCTTCTCCAAAAGATAGTCCACTATATTATTTTTGTTCCGTTCTAAACAGATAATCCACTTACCATATTAAACATATATTTAGTTTTTGATTTCCATACATGCCCCCAAATTAATGTATTTATTATTGCTGCACATCAATTACATATATGTATTGAAACTATTTTCAAACAATAAATGAAATATAAAAGTATATACAGAAAAGTATAGGTAAAATTTAATGTTTGAGGCATAATACCCGAAACCCCGATCCATCCCGTTTGGGTTGGGTAAAAATAGTTTAGTTGCGGTTTGGATGATGTGAAACCAAAGCGGATCAGGTCGGATAGCGGGTTGGATACTCCAACCCGATGAAAACCGAAGTAACGACCTGCAAGCAAACCCGACCCATTTAACCTCAATTTCTTTTTATTTTCTTTTTTTTAATTTCTTTCCCTTAAATTTTCTGATTTTCAATTATTACTATTATTATTATTATATATAATATAATTGTAAGAAAGCAAGAACATAGAAATGCGATTTCAAATTCCAATTTCACAAATGCATAAACTTTCCAATCAACATCTATCTTCAAAGAGTTATGCAATTTGAACAAAAACACATATAAAAAATCTAACAAAACTGACACATGGCACGATTCTGTTTTTCAACATATCACATCATTTTTACACAATATTAATCACATAAGACACATGTCAACTTTGTCACTCTTTTTGTTTATTTTTTTGTCCAACTAGAATTATTCATCTTGAAATTCCAATTTCACAAGAAAGAGTAAACCCTAACTCTTCAAATTCAAATTTCACCCCGATATTTTCTTTTTCGTCAACAAGTTATCTCCGCGATGCATACACCTACTTTAGCCCACTAGTCCTCAATTAAACGATTGATTTGTTAGGTCATCTCCAACTCAAATCTCTATTTTCCCCTCATCTATTCTAAAATAGAGATTTACAATTTCTGTTTCTTTTAATCTTCTCCAAACCATAATCTCCAAATTTTATTCAAGTCTCTATATTTCCTATTTAACTTCATTTACAATTATTTAACATATTTTACAAATTAAAAAATTAAATATCAAACATAATGAAACGAGCAATTGAGTCATTAATCGAGTAATTAACTACATTGTCGTTTTTTTCACGTATCCAATCTTTTTTTCATTCCAAATAGTACTACTCTATTAAATACGCATGAAATAAAAAAATTTATTGCAATCAACAAACAATAAAATAAGTACGAGATAACTCAAATTATATGAGGTGATAAAAA
Source organism: Nyctanthes arbor-tristis (assembly GCA_963692815.1). NCBI lineage: Eukaryota > Viridiplantae > Streptophyta > Magnoliopsida > Lamiales > Oleaceae > Nyctanthes > Nyctanthes arbor-tristis. The sequence goes on from CAVNYN010220582.1 coordinate 8,388, forward strand.
ATGGCGGCAAATGAAATATAAGGACTAAAATGAATGAAAAAATAAAAATTATGAACACTTAAAAATAAAAAAAAAAAGTTGGGACTACCTTGCAATTTACAGATAAATTGCAAGATCTCCATTTTGCATCTCCAAATGCACAGTAAATCTCCAAATTTGGAGATTTACTGTAGCCATCTCCAAAATGGAGATGGCTTTTGGAGGTGGATTGGAGGTGGACACTCTATTTTGGAGATCCAAAACAGAGTGTCCATTGGAGATGGCTTTATCTTTGAAAGTTGAATAGATAATGGATTACTGTGTAATGTCTCTCCGTTCCCATTCATGCCTTCTCTAATGCAGACTAGGGCAGTGATATTACCGATAGATGTTTTATTGGTGCCTATGTAACTTTTCATGGTCCATATTTGATATGTGTAATTTTGCACTTATCTTGGACCATTAAAACTATGCTTTGATCATTGTGTTTCCTTAATTTTCTACTTACTTTTGTTTATTTATATGATTATTTTAGGTTTGGACCTGGCTAAAAGTAATTGGTGAAGAAAAGAACGAATAATGCTCGATTTTGGAGCGTTAGAAAGTCAAAAGAGTTAAATTATATATAATCAAGATTTGATGAATTCAATTAGATGAAACTGAAAGGTGAAGGTCCTAAGTAGATGTGCATCGTACCATTTGGACATTACAGGAGAAGAATAAGAGAAATTGAGGGCTTGTTTTACAATTTATCTTTGAAAAAGATAAATCAAGAATAAATAAAAATAAATTAAGTCACAATTCCTTTGCATGCACGTGCGTGGTTGAAACTTAAATGGGGCTTTGGCCCAAATTTGTGATATATTGGAATAAAGGAAGAGACGTCCAAGATGGAAAAGGGACGACCGCGGGGACATTCACAGGTGACTGAAAGAGAATGAAGAAGCCGCAAGAAGTAGTGAAGCTGAGGACGTGCGGTCAGGAGGAAAAGAAACGACGTGGAATATATCATGGATTCATCTCTTTCGTGTTATGAATTTCAATCTTTATTGTTGTTTTCTTTTTCTTAATATGTTAGGTTAATTGTTCTGTGCTAGGATTAACAATGAAATCTCATTTTGTGATTAATTTGAAGTACTCGTTTATATGTTCTAAGTTTTTTTTCTGGGTTGATTGCTCATTATTCCCTTATTCCAATTTGATGCTTGATCACCATTATATTGAGTTTTGTGATTCATATTATTTTCGAGAGATTCTTCATGAGTTTAACACATGGTAATGAACAACGTATGATTCTATAATAGATAGAGATACTATTATGGTCTATGAAATCATTAAAGAATAATAACAATGGATTAATATGTACCATATGTTCGAAAGTTAATTAGAGATAATTAATCTCATGCATAGGTATAGATTTGAATGACAATCGAGAGAGGCTTCTGAATGATATTGGATTATTGATTTTCAACTCCAAGTCCCGAGAGTTAATCATGAGAACGGTGGTGGATTCGGGAATTCTAGCACCTTTGTAATTTTATTGTTTTTAAGATTTGTAAATAATTTTGGCCATTTATTTTTTTAGATAGTTTTCCTTTTCTAAAATAATTAATTGTGCTTCCTTTTAATTAAAACCGAGGTTAACTAAAGTAAAACTTAGCAGATTCAGTCCTCGTAGAATTCGACACTATATTTATCACTATTTTACTTGTTAACGATCCGTCTACTTGCGGGATAAAATCAATAACAATATCCTATCTCTTAGACCCCCCCCCCACCCCTGCGGCCCCAAAAAAAAAAAACCAATAAAAAGTGGGGTTTGGGGGGAGGACAGGGAAAAAGTCGGAGCTATTTATCTATGCACAACATATATAGGAGCTATAGATGATGATATATGTGACGATTGACGATTCTATTTCAGCATATATGAAACACGTGAAAACAGACTTTTCATTTGTTCTTGAGAAGGTTCATCAATCTGAAGAGCTTTGTTTGTCTCATGTTTCGCATCAGATATTAACTAGCAGATGCACTAATATTCCTTTGGCCTGATCCTTTCTTTAGTGATGCTAAGAAAATTTACAAAGTATGGGACCTTGCGGTTGTAATGGGACAATTAGACAATTGATTAACAGTTGATGGCATCTATGTTGCACTAACACGAATATGTGTATCGGACACGACTAGATACGTCAATACGTGATTTTTTGTAAATGTGTAGGACACAAATACACTCGAGACACGTTGATTTAAGTACTTCCTTTTTCATATATTGGGGACACACGAGAATTTTAAAACGCTTGTTAAAAGAGTGTCCATAAAGTACCTCTATACAATTAAAAATATGTTGGTAAGTAAGACCCCTGCACTTGGCTTATAAAATCCATGCCAGGAAAGTGTTCTGTCAGTGTTGTGTCCGACACGGACACGTAGCCTTCATAGAGGTGTCCGTCCATCATAGGTTGATATCTTCAATTACTTGAATTGTTAATGTTGGTTCTGCTCAATCTTTTGAGTTTAGAAAGTGTATTCATTCATGTACTGAATTTGACTTTCTTTCTGTTGGGTTAAATATGATCAAGAGTTATGTATGTACGAGAATAGACTTATTGAAGTTTGGTCAAGGTCGTCGTTTCTTAAATGAACAATTACGTCTTGAGCCTTGACCACTGCCCTTATTCTAAGCTGTATATTTTATGATACAAAAAAGAAACTGAGATTCCATTGCAGATTTCAAAGTCTATATATATAGCGTCCAAGTCAATTTCTATCTTAGGAATTCGATTTTCTTGGAAGTATCTTATCTTAGGAATTCGATTTTCTTGAAAGTATCTTAGGAATTCATATGTACATGGGTTAATTACACTAAACGTCCCCAACTTTTTGAGTTTGTAGACATTATGTCTCTAATCTTTAATTTTACTTGTGAGGGTCTCTAACCTTTCAAGTGTTACACCTGAAGTCTCTCTGACGATTTCCATCCATCTCCACTGTTAAAAGTACTGCCATTTCTGACAAAAAAAAAAATAGGGGAGTCCCCCCTTTTTTGGCCACCATTTCTGGCAGCTAGAAGGGGGGAGTCTCCCCCCTATGCTGCATGAAGTGACAGCACCTTTGGCTGTCAGAGGTTCAATGGCTGCCGAAAATGATAGCCAAAGGTGTTGCCATTTCCAACAGCCTTGGGGGGAGTCTCCCCTCTTTTTTTTTTTAAATTTTTTTAAGCATTAAAATAATTATTTTTTATGTATTTTACCAAAATACCTTTAAAATTAACTGAGGAATTAACAATTTCCGTTTGAGGGACTTTAGGTGTAATGATTTTGAAAGATTGAGTACCTTTAGAAAAAAACCTAAAAGCCAGAGATGTAATCTCTATAAAACTGAAAGGTTAGAGACGGTGGCTGTAAATTACTCTATGTTCATTTAGAGCTATTATGTTCTTGATATTAAAAATTGTAAGATTGGATGAAAGGCTTTACGTACAAGGGTATTTAATACTTTTTTCCATTTCGCAGGTGGCTACAGTTTGGGTCGACAATAACCCTTCTTCACATGTTGGCCTTGGCGATATATATATATATATATATATATATCTACTATATAATAAAGGTGAACAAGTGGGGCCTATTGTCTTGTACTAATTTCGTCCATTTGTGCCTCTTTTTTTTCCATTTGTGAATTCGTTTGTGCACATCTTTTTTTTCCTGAACTTATTTTTTTCCCTTTTTCCGTTGGTGAATGAATGAATTAATTATATATATATTATGATCAAATAAATACTCCAATTATTCAACTTCAAAATTAATATATATAACAATTCCGTTGCACAAATTACTGATAATGAGTTTGACTTTAACTCCGTTCCACGAAATGTTCTCTTTTTTTCCCTATTTTTGTATATTCATATAATTTTCTCCTAATTTATTTAATCAACTAATTAGCTCATAAATATACCGATCAGGGACTAATATAGATACATTATGGAAACAAAAAGATCTACTATAAACTAAATCAAGAAGTATTCATGGAAACACATATCTAAACATGTTCAAGCACAAAAAAAATAAATAAAAGAAAAACTTGCTGCTAGAACTAGAAATTGTCATCCATGTTTTTGTCATTTTGTGCTCTCTTTTATTTTTTCCTTTTTCCCAAATTCTTCCATGAAATTTTTTTTTTTCAACTAATTAGCTCATAAATATATCGATCGAGGACTAATATAGATACACTACGAAAACAAAAAGATCTACTATAAACTAAATCAAGAAGTATTTATGGAAATACATATCCAAACATGTCCAAACACAAAAAATAAAAAAATAAAAGAAAATTTGCTGCTAGAAATACAAGAAAATAAATTAAATATTTTCTTAAAGATTACAACATATGACAGTGTAGTAACCATTCTAATTTTCAAGTGGGCAGTATATTATAGATAACATTTCAGAATTGCAAATTTTCACGGTAATTCAATTGATATAAGGTGAAGCATTGTAGAAAATGTATTTTTTGCATATCACATTTAAATTCACTCTGTTAGTTATTTGAAGCAATATTTAATTTTTTGTTTACAAATATATTTCTTGCTAATTTTACGATACGTGCAACGCACGTGCCGTAACTAGTATGTGTGTGTGTTTGCGTACATGGTAATTAGAAGCATAATATTCATTATTACTTTGGACGTATGGTATATAACTGTAACACCTTTTCATTATCTACTTTTATCTAGTTAGTATCATGGCATTTTGATGAGTCTTTGCATTTGATTCGTATTGTTTAGTTTCTCATGTTGGTTCTTCAAATGACGGAGCATAGTTCTATAATGGTGTAACTCAACGGTTGACTTAATAGCTCACTAATATTAAACAAGTAAGAAGAAAATGTGATCTTTGATGATGATCTATGACTTCACAGATTTATACATTGTGTTTCATATATAAATCATGCGTGTTAATAATATCATCAAGTACATAGCATAATAATTTAATAATTATAACAATATCGTATTTCAATTTTAAGGCATTATTATTATAATTAATTGCAATTTTGTAATTTTAGTTTTTTGCTCATAGGACTCGGTCGGTGCGTGGACTGCACAGTATGTCTCTTAAATTTATAGCAATTTCGACTCTCCAAATTTAGGACTTATTCCCTTTCATCCTTCAAACATTTTGATGTGTTCAATTTGATCCTCTAGCTTTGGGTGTATTCAAAATGATACCATACCATTTTATTTTACAAAAAAGGAAAAAAAAAAAGGTGGGGGCGGGGGGGATACAAGATGAAGGAATATTGAAACACAATCAGCTTCATTCTATTTCAATATTTCACTCCGATGCGTATAAAAGGGAAAGAGTCCTCTACACATATAGCACCAAAAGAAAACAAATTAACAGTAAATTGAACTGTAAACCCACTCTAACTAAATTTAAACTTCACAAATCTGACTTATATTGTGAGTAACGTAACTAACACAGACACCCACCGATACTTTAGCCCTTAATTCAAGACTTTATATCCTCGTACTCCTTCTCCTTCAAATTATCGAAATCGTTGAAATTATTTTCAATACTTTTGGACACTATCTTTTACCGAATTTATTATGTTGGGTAAGTGAAAAATCTTCCAAATAATCAAATATGTTAATCATTTTTTACGATTTTAGATATATTTGTTTAAAAGAAGTTAATTATCAATCTCTTTATCACAAGTCAAACCCAAATCAAACTTAGAATATTCAAGATTGATTTGACTAATATTTACTAATGTTTCAACTTGGACAAGGAAGTAGAAGAAACGTGGAAACATTCAAAGTATACTAAAACCAATAATGATGCCTTAGAACCTATCAAAGGAAATAAAAGTCAGCCTAAGATTGCGGGGATTTATCAAAAGTTAGGTGCACGCATAATCGAAGCCGACAGCAATTTTGTTCTCCGTCTTGTGTTCTAAAAAGCTCGAATAGGCCTCGTCTAGGCAGCACTTATATATTAGAAGTTTGGGCTTCAAACTTCGTCACACTTTACGTTTTATCATGCATTAATCGCTCTTTTATCATGCATTGCTGTACTTAGGCGTGCTTGGACATATTCGACATCCCATCCTTGACAATAGAGCAACTAATCACCCACAACACATGTATGAGAAAATTCGTTTGGAATCACTATAGAGTTATTACTAACATTATTGTGAGTATAGATTGTTCTTGCATCGTTGTCGATGACTTCGAATTTGATTTGTTGAAGTTAACAAGAAAGAGGACACATGAAGTGGTAAAGGGGCATATATTTATTCACTATTTAGTCATATCAGGCCACCGGTACAATGGCGAAGGCACTTGGGTGCTAGAGGGTCTCGAGCCTTATTGAACTTTCATTTTTTTTTTCTTTTTAGTTATTTCCTTTTTATTTAAGTTTTTTTTCTTTGAATGATTTGACAATAATAATTTGAAGTAAGATGATGCTGGTTTAAATTGTTAAATAGATAAATTAAAATTTAGTTTTGTATTGAGATTCAAACTATAAAAATTTTAAAAAGTCATGAATTTTACTATGAAAATTTGTTGTTTTAGCGTTATTATGCGAAGTTATATGTTGTGTTTGGTGAAATTGACAGCGTCATAGTGGCACCAAAATTACATGCAAAAATTTGTCATTATTATTCTTTTTTTTTTGGGTAATATTTTGTTTTCTAAATGGGAAAAATGGAAATAGACTAGTCCCACCTCACTAGTTAATAGTTCTGAATTTGTCACTTACTCCCACTGAATTTAGAACCTAGTTCAGCCACTGGACTGTTATTGTAAAGAAACCAGCCGTATTAGAAAATTTTCATCTCGCTTCATATTTACTTGTTGACAATTCAACCTCAAAATACTCTTGACAACTCCCTTCAAAAAAATTAAAAATAAACCTATTGACAACCTAATTTTTAATATGAACAACAAGGAAAGTCATGCACAAGAGATGCGACCTCTTTGCTGCTTTCTCCTTTTTTGTACTAAAAAATAAGACTACAACAGCAAACACATTAAACCAACGTCAAACATGCGACCTAACCACCATTTAGGTCACGAGACAGCAGTAAAGAGCTTTACTGATCAAGTACAAGTGAAACAACCATAAAAGAGTTTGTGATACAGCTAAGCTTGGAAGGACACATTTTACACAAGATGGAGATGTGCCTCACTTGGTACAGCATTCCTACCCATCAACAAACATGGGCCATGTACCGGGTACCAACCCACCCCGGTTATAGATCGTCCACACGCAGGACAACTCGCACCCAGTGATTTTCGAAGAAAACCTTACCTCCCTCTTACCCAACACCCAATATTGTGCAACTACGTAGGAATTTGAGCTTCATAAGGGAGAAGTTAAATTTCTATAGCCGAACTGCAATTAGATCATCCACACTTACAACTACTCACACGTCACCATGCCAAGTCAATAACATCTGTGTTCTCAAAAACTCGCTTTCACTTATATCGTTTAATACCACATATACTCTCATAGTTGATGACAAATTTTATTGTTGAACTTATTTTATATATATATATATATAGAGAGAGAGAGAGAATTTCCATAGAATCAGATCAAACTCCAATAATAAATAGAAATAATAAAAGATGAAATACAATAAAGAATTGTATTGCAGAATCAATAATTGGTTATGTTGATATACCAATACAATATTCTATAACTGTATTGGTACAGAACCAATCATTAATTATTTAGAAATTTTGTTGTATTGCATATACCATGAAGTTCTAGTGGTGCTTTTGACTTAGTAAGCAATAAAACAAAACATTGAAGGAAGCCAAGCCACGGAATCAGATCAGTAGGAATACGTAACTATCAATCACAACTATAAAATCTATGACATGACATAAATTGTAGCAAAATAATAATTTTAATAAACATGGGTAATGAAATTTGACAATACCAAAACATGTTACAACAAAATAAAAACACATTAAATAATCCTCAATATTTAATTAAAGGAAACATACTTCATGATCAAGCAACATATAATTTAGTTCATAGCCACTCAATAACGTTTCGACCAAAAAGGAGAAATCGGGATGAACAAAATAATCATAAACAACCGAAGTAGCAAATGCCCTTTGGACGGCTCTAATAGCACAAGAAAAACCCAAATGACTCTTGCAAACCTACAATGTAAAGATCATCCCTCACATCAAACATAGAAAGGAATTAGACTCTCGAAAACTAAATCCCGAGTTCTCGGGACAAAGATGACAAGAAACTCTCCGAAAACTATATAATTTAGGATAATAATATAAATACTAATAATACTTATAATTTAAAATCCTACTAGCTGCAAAATTTATGGGCATGCTATATCGAGGGGTGCAGAGGTGGCTCCATTCATTAGGGGTGGTGCTTCTCCATTAATCGCCGGTTCTTCGTTCATCCAAGTTAAGACTTCGTTGCAAACATCAAAATCGAAGTCAAAGTCGAAATCTGGTAATGCATTAGGCTGATTAGCATCCTCAAAACTAAAGATTGGTAGATCGTCCAGACCACCGAGAAAATCATCCATCGGTTCAAAACCATCACTGCCAGCCATTAGTGAATCAAGATTGAAATCCAAGTCCATTCCTTCTCCGATTTGAGCCAATGCTAACATTTCTGCATCCATTAGTCCGGAGTCAGCCACTTTCTCATCAAAACCATTAGCCGGCAAAGCAACACTCTTCTCAACCTTCTTCTCTTTCTCATGATCACACTTAAAATCGATTCCTGGAGCTGAAGTTAAGCAATCCAATTCGAGCACAGATGCTGGAGAAGTTTGGGAAGTATGTGACACCATACTTCCACCTGAGTCCTCGGAGACAGAAACGCTAAGATTTTTCTTTGGTGTCGCTATAGGAGGCTCAGAGTCCACAGCAGAGCAATCAGTTTTATTGTTATCAGTCGAACTCTTCTCAGACGAGAAGGCCCTATTAGCACCATTAGCCCGCGCCTCAAATTCCATTCGTTTCTCTTCATAAGCTTTTGATGCTGCCTCTGCGGTTTCGAAGGTTCCCAACCAGACCCTTCTTTGCTTGAAGGGATCACGAATTTCGGCAGCCCATTTGCCCCATTTGCGCTGCCGAACCCCTTTGAATTTACCAGGGGCTACACTCCGTTTGATTCCGTTAGCCATTGGAACCCTCTTCATCTTGGG
>CAVNYN010220589.1:0-17066 GCA_963692815.1 Nyctanthes arbor-tristis
CATTCATTCAAAATACTCTCTCTCTCTCTCTCTCTCTCTCTCTCTCTCTCTCTCTCTCTCTCAAGCGCGCGCACACACAAAAAAAGGGGGGAAAAAAATTATGGTTTGATGTCGTATTTTGTTGTTATTAACCTTTTAAATATCTTGTGCCTCCTATCTACTCCCTTTCTGGGGATAAAATTGCAAAGGAAACACATTTTATCTAATAAGAAGTAATTTTTGGCTGTCCTTTAGTAGTACTTCGTTCAGGATTGGCCTGAAACTATTATCCGAATAAATCGGCTATGTTACATTGGTCTTTTGGTTGCTTTGGTTTGAGATCAATCAAGTATAATTGGTTCACTCTTGTTTGATGGAAGATTTTGAAGGAATAAAATGGAGAACTAGTCAACTAGACCAAATAATCCAACCCAAATCAAATAAAATCTATGCAAACACTGGTCATATTGGTGATCTCTTTCCTTTCTCTATTTGTTATTGTAGTCAAATAAATTGAGCAAACTGGTTTGGTATCTGTAAGGGCTAAGAACCACATATGCAGATTATTTTACTTCTTCAAAGCTATCTAGCCTCTTTCCTTTTTTTTTTTTAATTTATTTATTTTCCTCCTTCCTGCTCAAGGCCACCCCATCCTCTTCCCAAACCAAAAAAAAATCAGTACCGGAAACCCACAGGCCACACAACACAAGTTCATCGTTTCCAGTATTTCAGTTAGTTCATGCTTTTCTGCAGTGATTCCATTTTGAGGCACGCATCTAGTGATTTCAAGCAGATGGGTAAACGTATATTTGTATTCATTGTTGGTGGGGCAACACGATCTGAGGTATATGACAATCTCTTCTCTCTCTCTCTCTCTCTCTATATATATATATATGTGTGTGTGTGTGTGTGTGTGTGTGTGCGCAGTAATTATTCTTACACTATTTTTTACTCTCAGTTGCGGGTTTGTCACAAGTTAACCACAAAGTTGAAGCGGGAAATTGTCCTAGGTTCATCTAGTCTTGATGATCCTCCACAGTTCATTACAGTAAGTCAATACCTGGATTCATTTATCCTATCCACCACGTTGTGCAAGTAAATTACCAAAATACAACAGCTCAACAATATACTAAAAATAGTGCCGTCTCTTTTGTCTGTTTAGTCTGTGTTTGATTAACATATTACTAAAGATCAAAAGCTGAATAGACACACAACTAAAGTCTTAATTTCAAAGACTATAGGTTGTATGCATCCTGAATTAAATATACAGATTAGATATTCATGCATGACGAATTGCCGATGATTCTATAAAATATATGAATAAATGAGGGAACAAAGAAAGGCATATGATAAAAGCAACAGCAACTCTGTAAAATTCATTTTCTAATTTTATTGTATTCAAGTTTGCTCTAGTCCATGTGGCAAAAGAAAAAATTGGATTGGTTTTTATGCATTTGATTTTGCCCCTTGGTTGCAGAAACTGAAGCTGTTGAATGCAGATGAACTGTCGTTGGATGATCTTCAGATTTAGATGCATCTGGCGAAGCTAGACATTCATTTTTTCTTGAGCCTGTAAAATCTTTCCTTATATAAGTTTCTTGGGCTTCACTTTTTTCACTCTATTATTATATTTATTGAGACATTTTTTTCTAGTTGCCTGGACTAGTGCTTGATGGCTATGTTGTAACTTGTAATCGATTCATTAAGGCCTCTAGCAATCCAGGGTGTGTAATGTGTATAAATATGGTAATTGACACTAGCAGAATTTTGGTGACGGGAAAATCCTGGAGTTTCTTGGGGTACGTATGTGTTCTTTGTTTACATTTTCTCCTATACTTATATTATTATTTATGTAAAAAAAAGAGTCTTTATATTTTGCAAAAAACAAAAAAAAATATGTCTATATATCCTGTAGCTTATTATGGAATATGACTATATATTTTAGTGCTCATTTCTCTGGCTGTAGTTGCAGCTGGGATTGTTAGGCTGTATGGTTTCAGAGCTTGGGCTGGGGTTGATGCTGTATGATTTTATAAACGTTGAGTTTTGTTTTCGTCATGGGATAATTATTGTGATTGAGGCCATTTGTCCTAGGATAAATGTGTGTCACAAAATTTTATGGTCGATTGGGATGGAATTTCCAAATTGTCTCTAGAATGGAGTATTAGTTGACATGAGAATGGTTGAATTTTAATTCATGTGATGAAAATTCAGTTCAGTACTCTCTCCCACCCGACTGCGTTCTCACAGCCAGCGGTTGGAGATTTTGCCCCGCTGGTGGTTGCGAATTCACTGGGCATGAATTCATAGCAGGTCTCAATTAACAAGTAATTTATTTTTCCAAAGTAGATTGGAGAACAGTTTTGAGTTTAAATAAAAAACATTATTGGTTCTCAAATGGGCGGCCGGTTTACGTTTCAATGGTGCGATTTATAGTAGCAGCATCTACAATGCATATAGTATGGTCTTGGATATTGGGGTTGAGAGAGAGAGAAGTGGATTATTTTACTACATCTGTTTTTAAAAGATAGTTATATTCTTCTTTCGCATAATTACAAAAAATTTATTTAATAGTATTGAAAAAATAAATTTTAATATCATTTATCTATTACACACATTCATTTATTAATTATTTTACTTTAATAATTTTATCTTTTTATAATTACACACATTAAGTATGGGCATATAAGGGAATTAATATTTCTACTACTTTTTAAAAATGAAACTGGACTATATTTTGGGACAGTGGGACGAACGTAATTGTAAATGAATAGAAAGTGGTGTAGGAGGTTAAAAAAAAGTGGGAAAAGTGAAAATCAAGATAGAGATATATAGAAGTTCAATAATAATAAAATAATATTGGAGAATGTGAGGATGAAAGTGTATTTTAAGACCTTATAGGTGACACGATGAAGGAAAAGTGGGGAAAAATTGTGTAAACTAGAGAAAGGTGATTAAAAGAAAAAGAAAATTGAAAAGAAATAGATAAAATATGGGACCGATCTAATTTTTTTGTTCGTATCTCTCTTCACAATAGATCATGACATTGACTATATGCATTGGGGATGCTCATGAGAACCAGAGTCAATCATCCGTTCTTTTAAGGATGTCTACATAATTTTACTCATATCTAACTGCTTAAAACGGGTCTACCAAAAGTCGTGAACGGTTTTCGTTCGCTTCTCCCTGGTACACAAAAAATGAATGCTTGGATTCCTACATGGGACACTAAAAGAAGCAGCAAAGAAAAGAGAGAGTGATGAGAAGGATTCAAATGCATAGTCCAGTACTGAAGGATGGTACGTTTATGGCGTCCGCGTCACCTGCTTTCATAAATGTGAGCCTTGCAGGCTCAAGAACTGGAACCCACCAGTAAGGTGTAATTACTTATTTTTAATTGATTCATTTAAAATGTAAGATCGATAGTTGACTTCATATAGTATCAACAGTTGGCGCTAGAAAATTTCCATTCAAATGTAATAAATTTTCCTCATTTTATAATAAAATTTGCCATTGTTGATTTCATTATTATCCAGTAATAATACATGAGTGGATTTAAGTGAGCATTTTGTTTTATATTATTTATGGACTTACTAATCAAACTTTATACATCATTGTGTCTATACTTTTTGTCTATATGGTGGGTGTGTATTGGTGTATAAATATTTGAATGTTGTCACATGTAAAACACTGTAGGAAATGAGCCACAGCTCATTGACACAGTGTGGACAAAATCCCTAATCTTCATAAAATCTCTTTTGTGATAAGCAACCTAATGAACTTGGAATTATATGCCCACCAACTCCAATTTCTAAATTTGAACCTCCTTTTAGAATGGCAAAATGTCCTCTCCCACTATCATTGTGCAAAATTGCAAGATACATGCACCTTCTCTCCCAAAAAGAGGAGTAGATACGTGTGATGTACATATTTTTTATTTTATTTTCATGATTAAATAAAGAAAAATGCGTTGGATGTCATCTGGTGTTCAATTTAATTTAAATAAATTTAGGATAAAATACGCGATATTGCGTTAGAAGCTTCAGTGTCTTGTTATATGCTTCATCAAGATAACCTCCTCAAAAATTGTGTTACAAGATTTAACATATTGATATATGCTTTGGGTATCAAGGGTGTACCTAAGCTTTGTAGTACACTTTGGAGTTTCATTGCTTTTATAATTTTACTAGTAAAGTCATATACTAAGTCCTAGAGTATTTAATATTAATATTGTTGTGAGACACCCCAGTATGTTATTATAGTCAATTAATTTTAGTGTGATACACGTATAATTAATTGTATGTAGCTAAATTTATATATAATAGTTAAACATGAGAGTTTGATGAGAATGAGAAAAGGGTTGGGGAAGAAAAACTGTATGGCGGTGCCACCATTTATATTTTATTAACAAACAGATTTTGTGCTATTAAAATAAGCAAAGGCAAATCTCAATTTGTCAACCTACCTCATTAAACAAATCATAGACATCTAGAAATAAAATAAATGAATATTAATATTATATTGTAATGGTTAAGAGCCATATTATAAAGGACCAATTAGCTTAAGAGCCTTCATTATTAGGGTATTAAGAATGGGATTAAGAATTTTAATTTCTAATGAGGGCCCATAAACTGTTATTAGCGAAAGAATATTGGCAATGATTTTGTTAGTTGTTATTGAAAGCTAAGTAGTAACTAATCGAAGTAGGTGAGAGCGGGACAGTAATTTTCTACAGAAACAGATTGGGCTCTAAGCTCAGAACCCGACCTCCAATAAAATAATGCCAACTCACCAGGTGAGTTGGCATGCATCTAATTAGAGATTGAACTCTAAGCTCGGAGCCTGATTTGTTTCAATAGCGAATCAGAGCCTGACCTAACTAGTAAAATTTTGTCTTTATTAGTTGTCTAGGATTTATTATACTCGTGTTCGATGACCTTACGTGATATTGAGGCCACAAGCACTTGCATTTTTTAATTGTTTTGTAAAACTTATCATATTACTTGAGTTGCTATATGCTCACTAAGGCATGTTGTTAATTGTTATGAAGACCTGGACATACATACATATTTTGCAAGAATTACACGTACGTCCGGTTCTTCACTAGTTTTATACTTATTTTATTTATTTTGAAATGGTAGAAATAAAAGAGTGAAATGAGTTATATATTTGAAGTGAATGGAATTTAAACAAAAATTTAAAAATTCACGTACCAACATATGATGGCACCTCTCGAAAGTGCAATAAAGCCACTCAAAATTTAAATTGTGAATTTTTTTTAATTAATGTTATTTATTTAAATTAAAGACCGGTCTATAGTGTAGTTAGTATAACTACATTGAGAATTGAGATATGAGTAAAGAGGTATAAATATATGAGAATATTCATTTATTTAACAACAAAAAATAAGAAAATGACAACTAAAATGAAAACAGATCTTCAATCTAAATAAAGGTCATTACTCAAATTTTCCCAACACAGTTATAAGAGCATCTTCAATGGAAGGGTGCATTGTAAAAGTGACGTGGAGGAGAGAGATAGAGAGAAGATGATTATTTTAAGTAAATAGGAGTGGAAAGACGTGTAGAGAAAAAATGTGGGAAAAATGAAAAGGAGGAAAGAGATGGAGATAAATTCAAAAATAATGATAAAATAGTAGTGGATTGAGTGAAGAAGATGGTCTACTTGTGGACCTTACACGGGATTCGAGGGAGGAAAAATGAGAAAAATAGTATAAATGAGATAAAAGTGATTAAAAGAAAATGAAAATAGATAAATTACGATACCCACAAATTTTTTGTGTGTGTCTCTTTCTCATAAATGGACCTAGTCCAAAAAAAATGGCATTGAAGATGCTCAAAGCCATATACACGAAAGCATCAAGGAGCCTTTCAGGCAAAGAAAAGAAGATGTCAGACTTTGAATCTGCCAAAGCATGCAAATAATAAATGCATAATGGGGGCTAGAAAGTTGTACAAACATTCCCATTTTTAGCAAAAGTTTCTCCCTGCACCAACAATATATATATATACACACAAACAACCATCAATTACAAGCCGTCACATATATAAAATCACATGTGATTTCATAAAATAACTTATTGAGGGGCAATTATTATTTAATTGGGATAATTTCAACGTATTGAAAGAGGGATCACATTCTTCGTCCCCTCTCCTTTAAACGGTCAGAGCAAGACTTTTCCTCTCTATTCAATTCAAGTCTAGAGAGTGCGAGTGGTACAACATCGAATAGCAAAATGTAAACGGTTTTTTTTTTTTTAATATTTTTTTAAACCCCCAGTGTAGTAATAATTTGCTTGATACGAATATATCCAGCGGACCCGTTTGGAAAATGATGACGTCATGTGGGGAAATAAAAGAGAGATTCTATTCCACTGAATCACTTGCAAAGCACTTGATACGAATATATCAGTGGACCCCACGGTAATCATATAGATGCAGACATCCCGTTGGTCGGTTGACCCAGTCAACTCAGAGGTATTTCTTGGCCTTTTTTGTCTTTAATCACTTGTAATTAGGTGAAATTTACTCTTTTTTTTTAAACTATATAAAGTAATTTAAGTCGCTCATAAACCCCTAACAAGTCGTGTTAAGATACCTGATTTGACCATCCCAACATTTTCTTGGCTTGACTAGGTTACATTACAATTTTAGCATTAATATTTCACTATTCAGTATGTCTTTGCATTTAAAAATAATCTCTCATCAAATGTCTAACGAGATTTATACCATCAGACATTATATGTGGATTTCTAACGATTTTCGACCACATAAGTGTCTGGTAGCATAACTTCTAATAATCAAGATTATGTGGGCGTTAAATTAGATTAAAAATAGTATAAAATTACGTACTTAATGAGGGAATCATATTCAATGGTGGCAAAATGCTATATACATGGGAGAGTTGGGGATCAATAATTTTTTTCTATGTAATTATTACGTGTTGTTTTATACATGTGGTTATTTTAAATTAAAAAGTATATATTCACTTACTTATTCTTTTTTTAATAATAATATTATTATATACAAGGGATTGTAAGGGAATAAAATCGAACTCTTAACCAAGAGTGCAAACAATCAACAAAGATATCACTAAACGTCTTGACTTTGCTTCCTTAACCTCATACACCAACTTAGTATAGCATGATCATAAAATAAAATAAAACTAAAAGAAAAGAAAAAGAAAACTTTGAGCAGAAATCAATATTTGAAATACAAATTCACGGAATTTTTGAATTAAATAAATAAATATGAATCACAAACTTAAAAAGAGCCTTATCTATCTACTTAGAAAATTTCTAATTTTTCCTCCTTTCACTAAAAGTACTCTAATATCCCAACTCTTTCTTTCTACTTTACTTTTATGAGTTCATCATTTCTATATTTCAAAGAGAAATTCTAGGGGATATGAAAATGAGATATTCTTAGGTGATATTCTTATGTGACACTCTTGTATTGGATGATGAAAAAGTAGTCATGTAATCATCATCCAATGAATGTGTGTCACATGAGAATGTCACATAATGATGTTCCATTTTCATGTCCTCCTAGAATTGCTCATACTTCAAAATAAAATAAAATCTAGTAGGACGTGTTTATCTGATATGACTTAGTTGGTAAATATAAATTTGTTGTTTATATGCAAGTGGTAGATTTAAAGACTCATGATCTCCCATACATGGTTGACCATTAAACATGACGCTCTTCCGATCTCAAATAAACACTTCCCTCTAAAATTATTGATAATTTAATCAATAAGGAAACATATATGAGTTGGGCAAAAAACGGAAATTTATAGATATTCACAAGCTAGAATTAAGAGATAGAGCAACAAGAAATGTTCAGATAACAACGGTGGCATATTTTACAATGCCTACGGTAGGCATTTGAAAATGTTTGGTATTGCAAATTTGCAACTCCTATCCCACTTCCATTACCATCCATAATAATAAATTAAAAAAGGATAAATCTATTTTTTTTTTCCTTTTGTAAAAGTAGGTTTACAAAAAGAGCGTGAGATTATAATGTTACCCGCATGTTTTGTGAACTAAAAGAGGAAAAAATAATAATAAATTTATAATTTTACTTTATATCTGTAAACTCAGCATAAAACCTATTTACACATGTAACATAACATTTTGTCTATATCGAGATAATTCCGTGAATTTTAACTTTTATAATGATTTAATCACCTTATGGTTAGATGATGTTTGAACATGATTGGCCATTAGGAATTAGGTATGGTATCATTGATTCCAAATACATCAATAAACATTATACCCACAATTATTACAGATTATGGGCCACATTGTACGACCACCATTGATGCTTGTTTCCTAATTACCAAACAGGTTTTCCTTTTTCTCTTCAAATCCACCATTCCCACTTTTTTTTGCCTTTAATTGATTAAGAATATATTCTCTTTCGATCATTGCGCGCACATTTTCTACATACATACGTCTGTATTCACGTACACATCTACCATTGTTATTATTATAAACAATTTATTACAACTCAAGAGTTTGATCCTCGACAAGTCCACTCTCGATCTGGTCTGCAAAAACACACCCTTTTTCTAAGAATATTGTTGACATCATGGCCCGTCCTCCCCCAACCCTAGTACAAATTGTACCAGGAAGAAACCATCCATGTCCATTTACAATGCCTTGCCCTGTCTAATCCGCGACATTGGTGACCCCGACCTGTTTGTTGCCCCCATTTAATAATTTGCACGGCATTACTAAGGCGGGATAAGAAATTTTTTCCTCGCCTCCCTACCCCTGCCAACCCTCAGGGCTTTTCCCTATAGAGTTTGAGACGAGCCGATTTAAACTGACATTATTGATATTTGTTTTACACATCTATAATAACAAATGTCTTTACGTGTCAATACTTGTTTTATGACCTGATCAACTTTAACTCTTTCTTACACCCCTGTATACACGCTAAACATGCTCGCACTTTCTACACAGTGTGAGAGATTTTTCAAGAAAAAAGCAAATTGCCCTACAAATTTAATCATTAATAATACCCCTCCAAAATAACCTTTTTCGACAGTATAATTAGGAGTTGGTAAGCAGTCAGTACTGCTAATTAAGCCTTTATTCGGTACTGACAAATTTGGGTGTAATAACACAACCCCTCTCCTGCCGACAAGAATTTGCCTACCCACTAAATCAAAATGGAAAAATATAACAACGTACATATTTGACTAGGCTGGTGTGCAGACACACACATGGCAAGAAATCATTGGACAACCCATCACTGAAAATGAAAATCACTTCACTTAAATGGAAAAGAAAGAATAGATCCATCCTTTCGGTTTCAAAATTGACATACAAAATCAACTAATTTTGCACTATATATCATCTACGAAAGACTAGCCTCCGAAATACATTTATAACAAAAGAGGCAAGAAAACAACTTGTCGACAATTTCATTTCATGTACTATAAACACGGATTAACAACGAAAAACTGCAATAAACTCGAATTTATTCGTTACCCGGTAATGATGAGAATTAGCTTAATCGTTGTTAGTAAATCACAATCAGACATCCTTTTGAGTTGCTCCATGGGGACAGCATTGTTCAACTTTGGGTCCTCTTTGTAACCTTTTATGCAATGATGGGAGGCATCATCTGGTGACACTGCATGAACATCACAAACTTTGGAATGTTTAAAGAAGAAGTTACCCAAAAAAATGATTTAATTCAAGAAACTTTTTTCCCTCCAAATGCAACCACCAAATTTTGGGAGTCGACTTCCACTTTGTTTTTGTGACAGGGCCCCCCCTTTTCACAAAAAGAAGAGGGGATCGGGTCATCCATTATGCACTTTGTTGAATTCCTGAAGCAAATTTTGCTCAAATGGTTGTCTTATAGACTGTTGGAATCTCAAATATTAGCATCTCATCGAATTCCAGACGGTCTAAAAAAGGTCTCCTTCAAGTGCTTCTGCCATCAAGAAAGGTGAATTTGCATCATATTTTCAGCCATGTCTCAGTTAAAAATGAAACATCAACGCAAAGAATGAATGTCCAATCAAAGAACTGATCAAGGACTGAGTTCTAAAATGTACTTCCAAACTTAACTTTAGAGTCTCGAGCACACAATAACAACAGTATCGACATTAAAGGAAAGTTATAAGCCGGAAGAACAGTTTATCCATTCAATAATGATGTTATATGACACTTTATCATAAGCAACACAAAGTAACTTGGGATGCTCGAACAAGGGATCCAAGGATTATATTGTACTCGAACTCAAAGTGCTTTTGCAGAATTTAAAGATAATTAGTAGCTAACTGGATTTGGAGGATCGATGCAAGTAAGGAGAAAGAAAAAAAGAAACAGGCAGTCATCATAATCTGTACCAAAAAATTTTCTTGGTTCAAGATTACAAAGAAACAAATTATAACATTCTCTCTGTCTTGCAGTCTCTTCCATTTGGTTTAATCTTTATAAACAGGCAGTCATCATAATCTGAACTAAAATCTTCTAACAGCAATGAACAACCAATTTGTCGAAAGAATGGAACAAAAAATAAATCATGAAGGAAAAGAACCTAGAGATTAGGACGCAATAGAAGGGGAAAAGGGAATCTTACGCAGAGGACGTATCAACAAAAACTTCATTGAGCACATCGTCCTCACCGTTTTCCAAGGCAAAGAGTTCAGCATCCTTATCTTCGTCCTTAGAAAAATCCCGTCTTTCCATCTTCGAATGAGCAGCGATAAATATTAACTTCTGAGCCTTATCAATTCCCTCCTGAGAATGGCTATGAGCCTTCACAAATTTGGGTAAAGACCAGATGCATTTGAATCCACTTGAAGTTGCATGAAGGAAAATCAGTCTAACGGCAACCTTTCCTAGTGACTTGAACTCAGTTAGGTATGTTTCCCATACAAGCCTACTGCTTTGGGGATTGGCTATCTTCATCTTCCCCGTGTTTGGATCCCTTTGTTTCAATTGTACGGCTTGAGCATAAACTGGATCGAGCCCTTCAGTTCTCCATTTCATAAGCTCCATAAGAGCAATGTGTGCCTCGTCCCTAGTTACTAGACGAGTTATCAGCTTGTCCACATCCTTCTCTTGTTCGGGTGTCAAGAATTTGAACGGAGGCAAGTACTTGCCACTCGTGTCCCTAATCAAATAAAGTGGATCGAGTATAAATGCAGCTGCCCAAGCAGGATGATAATTTCTTCTGAATCTCCGGTCGATCACCTTCTCTACTGCTCCTCCAGCAATGTGAAATTTCGAACACCAGTCCTTCACTTTTACCTTAAGCTCCTCCCAGAGAGTCAAGCATTGCCCGACCCTCGGTTTCTCCATCAACATTTCCTGTGCCATTGTCTTGATCAACTTATCTAGAGCATGAACTGCTTCTAACTCATTCCAAAAATGTTGATTTCTCATCATTTCTTCAATATCTCTAGCAATTGGCTCCTCCACTAACAGTGTCTTGTATGATTCATCTAACAATACTAACTGAAGCGCCCGAGCAGAGCCCAATATATCCTCAACCATTGCGAAAACCGGCCCAAAATCTGAACTTTCGTAACCATGCAAAGGCACTCTAAGCAAGGCAGCATGACCATATTCCTGCAACTGATACTTTCGAAAACTTTGACAGATTTGAGATTTATTGTTAAAAAAATTAGCTAGTTTTAAACAATTTTCGGTCACACTCTTGAATAGCAAAAGCTCCTTGACGAAATCCTTAATCAAACTATTAAAACCTTGATACTGACAACAAAGATTAACCATCCAAGGATTCTGATTTTCTAAATTTCTCAATGCCTTAGCCTTAAATTTGTCTGAAACTATGCCTACACATTGATGCACAGAATTCCCACAAATTCCAGTGATAGTTTCCCATAAAACTTCTTCTGCATACTTAGACTGCACATAACCACTGGTGAAAACTGACCTCCTATACACACTAGTCCCATTGGGAAGATTTATTGCAAGATTCACAATATTTTCTCCCCCATCTTGACCATAATCCTTTGACTTCCAACCATCCGACGCAATCTGAAAGAACATCGCGTCGCAAATTCTTGCCTCGGCCTCGGCCTTGGATTCCTCGTACTTGGCATCTAGCCTTGCACCCATGAAGTCTTTTCTTGATACTGCAGGCAATCCAACCTGGTTGAGAAATGTCTTGAATTTGGGATGCTCAAGCGTTGAAAAGGAAACTGACCCACAACATTCATAAACAGAATCTGCAAGAAAATCAAGTGCAGAATCGACCTGGGATTTGGTTAAAGTTGGGCCAGGTGATGATTTGGGACTCTTCAGTCTCTTCACACTATCTTCCAACATTGCCAGAGCTCCCAAATCCTCTTTCCCACCTGATAGCACCAACTGCTGCTGCTGACCATACATTCTGCCACCGCCGGGACTTGAACCACCACCGGCCGGGACACCACTGGTACTCGCTATTGACACCACCTGTGGGTACGCTAACTCCACCGTGAATCTTGATGGATCAACAATAGCCAATGGAGGAACATTGTGAACAGAGGTTGTAGTTACTGTAACACCAGAACTTCCAAAACCACCACCAACACCTTTGCCGCCACCACGATTGGTCCCGGAAGTTAATCCCCGCTTCCGGTGATTGTGGGGTTGCTCGGAAGAACCATCGGCAATACCCTCGGCCAGACTCACAACCGGCCCAGGAGAACCAGAGGGCATGGAAGAAATCGGCTTAGGAGCAGAGGCAAAGTTTGGGCAAGTCCCCTTCTTGAGATGTTCGGTGGCCGTCTGGACGGATTAGAGGCAGAGAAAGCAGCGGCGCACAGTGAACACCGGAGCTTCACGGCCTTGGGAAAACCAGTATCAGAATTATGCACGAGAATCGGCTCCAGGTGCGCCCAGTACCATGCGCCTTTTCCTTTAATAGCCTTGTTCCGTACCATCATCAAACCTTCATATCTCTTATGCACCGCCTTGGCCGCCATCTCGTCGGAGGATAACGACACCGAGGCGGCAGTAGATTCCACCGCCGGCGTGGTGGCAGCGTTTGGTGCAGCCATTATACTTTGAATCAGGAAATTAAATACACACTATTCAACGTACTGAAATATATAATATTTATGTACACTGCAATTGTGTGGAGTGCTACGAAAGATGTGACGATTTCGAGGTGTTCACTGACATGGGTTTTTCTTGCATTTAGCCAGGAGACGGCGGAGGGAGCCGGCGGGCCATGGAGGACTCCGGAGCCGAATCTTACTCCGGCCGGCGAAGGCGGATTCTTTTAGAGATTCTTCACGGTAAGTGGAAAAGTAAGTTTTGAGGGTGGTTTAGAAAAATTGGAATAAGTATTCAAGAAAGAGTAACAATGGAGTTATTGCAGAGACATAAGCGTCAATATTGAGAGAGAGGAAGACTCCGGGAGGAAGGGGGTGGGGTTTGGGTGGGGGTGGAAGTTTTGGGCGGAGTGGAGTTTCGTACTGTGTTTGTTATTAAACAAACAAACACGCCGTTTATTGTTGAAAATGTATATGCTAGCCAACTATGGAAATTTGGAAAAAAAAGAACGAATATAAATGAAGTTACTAAAACAATTATTTAAGGATATAATATGTGACAATAGATGACACACACACATATATATATGAGAATATAGGAGAGCAGGTTTTTTTTTTTTTGCTTTTCTAATTTGTTGACTAGCACTCACGAGATTTTTTTTCATAATAATAATAAATAATAATAAAAAATCTCATACCAACTTAGTTGCATGCCCAATTAAAGAAAAAAATTAATGATCCTTTTGCCCAAGAAAATTGAAATATAACACATATATACTGTTCTTTCTAACAAGTCACTTTTTATGACTAAATGAGACTATTTACATGTGAGTTGTCAAATAATCCTTCTTTATGTGTGCGTTTAACGAGATAATCCCTTTAAAAATATTAGTATTTTAAATTTCTTCGAGCAACTAAACGTAATTCTATAAAATTGTAGTGTGTGTATATATAGTATTTAAAAATAAATATGTTTAAATCGGGGAGAATTTTGGTTGTGTTTTGGTGGTTTTTTTAAGGCTAAATTCTAATCCTAATTTTTTTCTCTTGTTATATTTGTCGTGGAATTTCTACACAGTTTATCACTGAATCTCTAATATGTGTTGTTATGCAAGAAAAAAATTTCGATTCTATACAAATAATTAATTTTTCACCAATTCTAGTGCGCTCATTGGCTTGAATAATTATGATTCTAAATATTATTATTATTTTTATAACAAATATAAAGCCCAAAAAAATAAGCTAGTTGAGGTTTTCCCCTGAATTTTGACACAGGAGATTTTGTATTTTGGATGTTTGGTTTTATTTGATTCCTTTTTCTATTTCCACGTTTTTTCCCTTGCTTTTTTGGCGTTTGGAGTCTTCGTGCGGACAAAATAGTCCTTTTCTTTTCCTTTATTTGCTTGTTTTTATTTTCTTGTCACCATAAAAATCATTTGGGTGCTTATATTGATACCGCCATTTTTTATAATCACACAACATTTCTAATTGCATTATACATCCTTAGATTTTTCTAGTTATTGTGTTTAGGCTACTTTTTTTTATCATATTCTTGTTCTTGACCTTCTAATTTACATTTATGTAAATAAAATGCGGTGTATTTATAAAAAAGTGTAGTGCTAATATACTTTGCCAAATATTTTCTATTTCCTTCCCCCCCCCCCGGCCCCCAAAAAAAAAAAAAAAAGTCATTTTCTATTTCACATTTCATGTATAATCAAAGTCATAGTGTTCACTGCACATTTAACTTCTACTTGAAAATTTACTGAAAATATAGCTACTCAATCGAACGGTGTGTTAAAATATAGTGTCTATTTAACTTAAATTTGAAATTTCACTGAAAATATAGTTATCAAGTTAAATGTCATATAAAAGTATAGTGCTCATTTAACTTCAACTTGAAATTCCATTGAAAATGTAAATACCTAGTCGAATGCCATTTTCAACCACTTAATTTTGATTTAAAAAATTATAACTTATTTTCATGCCTTCAATATTTACTTTCTATTACACAATCTTCCAAAAATCAATATGGATTGCTAAAAGATAGTAGTAGTTTTCTGTCACTCACTGTAAGTGTTAGAACATTTTTGTGTTAAAAGAGTTGGTTGACTTCTTGTTAATTATGGGGATTTAAACAAGCTAAAAATATTTCAAATATAACTCTAATTTCCATTATAATCAAATTTATATTTCAACACCCCACTCAAATTGATGTCTTGATAAATGCTAAACTTGAAAATTAATGCAGAGTTGCCTACTACATTCAAAACCATAGAACCCGGAACAATGCAACTCCAAGCCACTTCTCTTGGATGAATACGCACGACTCTGAAATTCCAAATATCAATTTCCAGCGTTTCATCAAATGTTTTGAGTTCGGTAGGGCAATAAAAGAGTCTTCAAGAGCAAAATCGAGTTACTAAAATTAAAAAAAAAAAGGCAACTTCAATTAAAATTTCCGAACAATTTTGGAAAGGGGGAAATGCTTAAAAACGGAGCTCATTAAAAAAAAGGGAAAAAAAACTCTAAGGACGAACAGTTCAAGAAAATTTTGGAAACACGTGAAAGTGAAGAAAAAATTTTCTCAAAAAAAAGCTCATGGGGGGGGGGGGGGGAGGGCTCGTCAATGAGACTATCAAGCCCAAATTGTTGTGGTCTTGATAAAAAAAATCAGCAATTGAAAATCTTCTAGCGCAATAAAAGCCAAATTCCAAAAATGTGGTGTTATGAGTTGCAATTTCTAATTTCTAATATAACTAAAAATTATTATTATATATATCAATACGAACATTTTCATAATATGACAAAAATTTAAATTGCTTATATACTTCCCGGTTTAATAATAAGATTATTATTATTTATTTTTGGGTAATATTTTGTATTATTATACTTATATGGTAACAGGTAGAAGCAAAGAATCCTATAACTCATCAAACAGAAAATAATAAGGCAAATTGTAACATCCCGAAAATTTCTACAAATTAAGGTAAGCAACGAAGTTATTGTTTTGAAATAATTAGCTGAATATCATTGTAAGATTGCTTGAAGATCAAAATATTGTTATTGAATTGACGCTAAAGAAAGATCTTGGTTGATAATTGACATAAACTAAAGTGTAATGACTTAATTGACATGAATTGAAGAGTGTGAACTTGATTGAAAGATAATGCAAGGGGAAGGACTTCTTGGGCAATTTCCTGACAAGTGCGCGGCGCCACATCGCGCCACTTGTCATGAGGTGATTGCACCACTTATCATGATTTGATTGGCGCCACTTGTCACGTTGTGATTGGCGGAATTCAAAAGTTATTAAAATTAGCTAAATCCTAACTATTATATATAGGAAACTAGGATTTCATTTTTCCTCTCAACCCATTGCCCTTTTCTCTCTCGAACTCCAAAATTCGTCCAACTTGGCCAAGGGAAGGAGAAAACCGATAAAAACCCGCCAAAATATCTATTTGTCCTTTGAAAAGAGTCCTTTACCTTATATGGAAGGATTATAGCTTGAAAGATAGCTTTAATTGAGGAATATCAAGGCTCTACGGATACTTTTTCACATGGATTATTCGAAGAATATTTGAGCTGGGTAATCTAATACTTTGATTCCTTTTCAACATGCATAAAGTTTTGATAAGATAAGTGTGTATTTGATTGATGGTTTTGATGAGACAAATATGGATTTGAATGCATTATTATTGAAAGAAAGATTTGTTTATTGCATTTGTATCGCTAGTTAATGTTCTACCCGTTTTGATTTGCTTTGTGATGGTAAGGCCTTGCTGTGTGGTCTTGGCCATCCTGATTTGTTTCCTACACTATGACCTACTCAATGATCCCGGAATAAAGAAGATTAGTGTGGTGTTTGCTTTGAATTGGAATCTCGGTATGGGTCTACCGGGGTTCATTGTGGATCCACTTAATTGATATGAATCTGACGCGCACCACGGGTAGTAGTGTAACTAGCGATAGGGCTCTTTTGTGCATTGAAAAGCTTTGTACATGCAATGATTTGTCTTGGAAATGAG
>CAVNYN010220590.1:0-10037 GCA_963692815.1 Nyctanthes arbor-tristis
CCCAGGAAGCGAACGGAATGAGCTCGACTGCTTCTCCTCCTCTTTTTCTCTGTGCCTGTTCCATGTGGAGGGGGTATGAATACCAAAGGATTTCAGTATAGCTGAATGCAGTAAATGCTAATATTGAAGTGGGAAAAAACCAAAAAAGTTCAATGGCTTGAACTTTAAGAGGTGGCAGCATAAAATGTTCTTCTATCTACCCCCCTTGAATCTTGCACGATTCTTGACTGAAGATGCTCCTAAACTTGAAGAAGGTCAAGGAGATATTCAAGTTGTGAGTGCAGTTGATGCTTAGAAACATTCTGATTTCCTTTGTTGGAATTATATAATGAACTTGGATGATTCACTATACAATGTATATAGTCCAAGGTAAATGGCAAAGGAATTGTGGGAGTCTCTTAAACGGAAATAAAACACCAAGGATGTCGGGGCCAAGAAATTTATTGTTGGCCGATTCTTGGACTATAAAATGGTGGACTCTAAAACCATGATCAATCAAAGTGTAAGAGCTCCAGATTATCTTGCATGACATTCGTGCCAAAGGAATCCAGCTTGGAAAGATTTCAAGAATTACATGAAGAACAAACGGAATGAGATGAGTGTTGAAGACCTTATTGTTAGACTTCGAATTGAAGAAGAAAATAGGGTCAAAGAATGTAGATTCACTGCAGTTGAACAAGCTTGGGCCAATGTTGTGGCATAGTTCTAGGGCAAACTGAAACAAATCTGGTAAAGGCAAGAATAGTGGCAAAAGCTCTAAGTTGGGGCCTAAGAGTGGAATTTCTAAAACAAAATTCAAAGGAACATGCTACAATTGTGACAAGCCTGGTTACAAAGCTCCTGAATGTAGATTGTTGAAAAGGTGTAACTAAAATGTGCTCTTCCGATCTATGGCATTGCACAAGATGTGTTTGAAATGAGCCTTGTAGCTATGGTCTCTGAGGCGAACTTTGTTAGTTCAAATCCCAAGAAATGGTGGATTGACATAGGTGCTACAAGACATGACTGTTTCAACATAGAACTGTTTAGTTCTTTTGAAGCTACTGAAAACAGTGAAAATTTGTTTATAGGAAATTCTGCTGCTTCAGAGGTCAAGGGGATTGGAAAAGTCGTTGTCAAGATGATTTCTGGCAAAGAACTAACTTTAACCAATGTGTTGTATGTGTCAGAAATTCACAAGAATTTGGTAGCCGTTTATTTGCTCAACAAGAATGGCATTTGTATAGTGTTTGAGTCTGAAAAAGTTACTGTATCTAAGAGTGGAATGTTTGTTGGCAAAGGGTATGCGTGTGATGAGCTTAAAAAGCTCAATGTAATGACTATCAAGCCAAAAATGGATAAAAGAAATGTCTCTTATGTTTATTTGCTTGAATCGTCTAATTTATGGCATGGTAAGATAGGGATGTTAATTATAATGTTAATTATGACACAATTCGTCACCTAATTAACTTGAATTGCATGCTAACTTTCCATATTGATTCAAACCATAAGTGTCAAACATGTGTTGAAGCGAAACTAACAAAGTTGTCTTTCCAAACAATTGAAAGAAACGCAAAACCACTATATTTAATTTACACCAATGTATGTGACATGAAATCTGTACAAATAAGAGGTGGCAATAAGTATTTCATCACTTTCACTGATGAAAGCACAAAATATTTTTATCTATATTTGCTTAAGAGCAAAGATGAAGCTATAAAGAAATTCATTCTCTATAAAAATAAAGTTGAAAATCAACTTAATAAGAAATTAAGGTATTGCGAAGTGACTGAGGTGGTGAGTATGAATCACCATTTGTTGAATTATGTGCTCAACACGGAATTAAACATGAGTTCACTGGACCTTATACACACCAATAAAATGGCGTTGCAGAACGGAATAATCATACTTTAAAGGAAATGATGAATGCAATGCTAATAAGTTCTGGGTTGCTGGTGAAGCTGTGTTGTCGGCTAATTACCTTTTAAACAAGATACCCTCTAAGAAGCAAGGGAAAAGTCTAGGAGTGGGCATCAGTCGGTTTGGTCCGGTTTTTAGACCAAACCAAGACTGAACTAATACAATTAGTTTCTGTTTTTTAAAGCCGCAACCAACCGGTCACATTAATTGAACCGACGCCGACCGAACCGATCATCAGTTGGTTGGTTTGGTTCAAATCAATCTTATTTGACTGCATATTGGGCCAGAAGTTTTAGACTTTTTAATAGGATTTTATGACCTAAAAGAATCAGGCCCATTCCATCTAATAAAATGCCTCACGGCAATGCCCTTAAGCAATTCACAACTTCTTCCATTTACACTTTAGATCTGATATGGGATAGTATTCTGTTGATTCATTAAATTCTCATTTTATTTTTTCTCAAATCAAAGGCAGATTTTTTGTTCAGCTCTAGAATATGGTGTGGGAGACTTTGGAGAAATAGATCTACAGAGGATCTTGTAGGGTAGAAATCAAAGAATCACAGATGAGGAGGGGTAGAGCGATTGCAGCTGCTGAATTGAAGATTTCTTGGGGTTGCAACAAAGATTCCTTTTCGTGGTTTTCTTAGGACAATAGCGGTCATCGATGGTAGAACTACCATGGATTTGGGCATTAGATCAAGCTCGTTTTAGGTTGAAGCTTTAATGGCTATCGAAATTATAGGGTTCTTTCAATTAAGCAAAAGACTGGTGAACAAAGAGGCATAAGATTGTTGATTTCTTGGTATATTTTCAAAATTGTAGGGTTGAGTTTCTGATTTTCTATGAATCACCAAAGAAACCTCAAAATTTTCTATCTACATTCATTACTGAGCCTTAATTCTTCTCATTACTAATCACTCTTAAGCCATCTTCACTAATAAGATTATACAAGTTCTTCTATGATTCTTCTTAAGTCATTGTACTTGTATTCGAAAAGGTTGTCAGTAGTTCTTTTTCAGAGACAGCTTTGGACGGTGGTAGTTTTGAAAGTTTGAATTGGTCTATAGGGTTTCGATTTCAAAAAGGGTTTGAGTAGGGTTGGTTTTCTATGGTTTTAAACACCCAACCGGTCAACCAACCAAACTAGTGCATTTCCCTTTGAAATGGGCCCAACTAAACCGGCCATCATTAAAAACCTCCTATTTTGGTCCGGTCCAGTCCGGTTCGATTGGATCGGTTTGGTCAGTTTTGTTGGTCCAAATGCCCACCTCAAGGAAAGTCCATATGAATTATGGTATGATAAACTTCTTACAAATATTTATGAGTGTGGGAATGTCTTGCTATGGTGGTTGTACTTACACCACAGAAGGTGAAAATAGGTCAAAAAATAGTTGATTGCATCTTCATTGGTAATGTACTTAATAGTAGTGCATATCGATTTCTTGTGCATAAGTTAAAGATCCCAAGCATAAACAAAAATAAGATAATGGAATTTTCCATGTCGGTCAAAGAAAGAAGCAAGCTCTTCCAAATGATAGTCATGAACAAGGAAATGAAGAAAATGTTGAAGAGGTTGAACCTAAGAGTAGTAAAAGGGGTTAGGACCGAAAAGTCAGTTGGTCCAGACTTTCTAACATACATGTTGGAAACTGAACCTCAAAACTACCAAGAAGTGATAACCTCTATAGAAGATCCTCAGTGGAAAAAGGCAATTCAGAGAGAAATTGATTCCATCTTGCAAAATTATACATGGGAACTGGTGGACCTTCTTCCAAGTTGTAAACCTCTGAGATACAAATGGATATCCAAGAAGACAATGAAAGTAGATGGAACAATTGATAAGTACAAGGCCAAACTTATGATAAAAGGTTACAAACCTTGATTACTTTGACACATATTCTCCAGCAATGACAATAACGTCTGTCGGACAATTCTAGTATCACAGCATTGCGAAAGCTTGAGGTACATCAAATAGATGTAAACACTGCCTTTCTAAACGATGATTTAGAAGAGGAAATTTACATGGAACAATTGGAGAGATTTAAAGTACCGGGGTAGGAACACAAGGTGTGTAGACTAGTGAAGTCATTGTATGACTTGAAACGAGCACTACACGACGCTCTTCCGATCTGTTTGATAATGTCATGGTGGAGTGTGAATTTAAAATCAATGAATATGACAAGTGTGTCTATATGAAAGATACAGAAAATGGCTATGTCATTTTGTGTCTTTATGTAGATGATATGCTCATTATTGGTAGCAATCATAAAATGATTAAATCCACTAAAGACAGTGTTAAAATCATGGTTTCAAGAACACCTGATGGACTTGTGTTGAGTTAGTCACACTATTACGGGCTATACTATACTAGATATCCGGCTGTCGTCGAAGGATACAGTGATGCTAACTGGATAACTGATATAAAAGAGTCAAAATCTACTAGTGGATTTGTGTTTACTTTCGAAGGTGCAGCTATATCATGGAAATCCTCTAAACAAACGGTTATAGCCAGGTCTACTATGAAGTCTGAGTTTATTGCTTTAGACAAGTGTGGTAAAGAAGTAGAATGGCTATGACATTTTATAAAGGATAGTCTAGAATGGCCAAAACCTATGCCTGCTATCTACATATATTGTGATAGTCAATTTACAACTGACAGGGCACAGAGTAATACGTATAATGGTAAGTCTAGACATATTTATCAAAGACATAATACCAACAGGTAACTAATCATAATACTATTAGGTAACTAATCTCGAATGGGGTTATCTCTATTGACTATGTAAAGTCAAAAAATAATTTGGCGGATCCGCTAACAAAAGGCATAAATCGAGATTTAGTGGTGAAGTCCTCAAAGGAAATGGGATTAAAATCCCTAAAAATAAAAGTCAATATAAAGGAAACCGAACCTAGTTGACTGGAGATACCAAAATTTAGGTTAAAAGGGACAACCTGATTGTAAAGACTTAGTTAGGTCACTGTGGGGGTTCAAGACTTCCTTTATGTAACAGTGATATGGGAAAAGTAAGGTTAAGCAGAAATGCTTTTAATGATTCTTTTAGGTTGAAGAGAATCATCTATGTCAGAGAGAAGTAGGGCCGCTTCAAAATTGTTTGGGGTTCAATTCTTAAAAACTCTTACAGAACCAGGCAGATGTTCATGGCCACAAACGAACAAAACTATGAGAACCAAATTGCATCAAGGAGAATCCTATGCTAATTATATCAATGTTTACACAAATGGCAGAACAATTCAAGGACATCAAGTCTACTGGCCAGCTAGTAAAGTAAATATACTTTGGCAATAGAAGGTTCAAAGGATTTCACCTACCTATTTAATACAGGGTTCGACTGTTGAACTCTATCACATCAATTTCCATTCATGTGGCAAATTATTGGAAAAATAGGCATTTTGGACTTAACTTTGAGTGCTATTAGATTCTTAAATTTGAGCTATGAACTCGGATTTGTGTTTTCCTCGTCGAGAACTTGGAAAACATATATCTATTTGCAAAATGATGGTCGGGTGAATGAGAAATTGAGTCTCAAAATTTGTCATAAGAAATGAGTTTTAAGTGATGAGAAAACCTTGTCCCACATTGGAAAGGTTGTAATACAAAGATTTAGTTAAATATGTTTACTTATTTGTAATATGTAAATTGTGTAATTGAGAGGCTCTTTCTTGTGCACATGCCCACAGGGGTGCAAATCACGGATTAGAAATACACTTCAGACCATTGAACTTGTATGCGTACACGAATGTCAGACCGGAAGTGGGCGCCTAATCTGACCGAGCTTTGCTAAAATAAGCTACAGAATTTTAACACTTAAACCATTTACTGAAATGTGAAGAGTTTGTGAGTGTTGATATTTCTACCATTCAACTTGATTGAATTCACATTTATTTTTGGCTTTTAACATGCCTTATTTTACCTATATAAAGGACCAATTTCTGGCCTTTCGAGGCACATGAATTCTCCATATTTTCTCATCATACACCCCTTATCGTGATACTATTCAGGCAAGTTTTTAGTTCGCCTAGGTAGGAAATTCATTACTCTGGTCCAGCATTATTTTCTCCAGGTCTTGACCATTGTATCCTAGGAAACAGACGTCCAGTGGATTGAGAATGAATCTATTTTAAGGAAACTATGTCAAACACAAGCTCGGTTTTTGTTTACTTTCTGTTTCCTATGTTTCTTTCTGTTTCTGACGGGGTCTCTATTTACATTCTATTTACGTTCTGTTTCTATTTCTAACCAAGTTTTCTGTTTATGTTCTATTTCTATTTCTAACAGTGGTTTCTGCTTACATTCTATTTCTAAAAGAGGTTTCTATTTACATTCTATTTATGTTTCTAACAGAGGTTTCTGTTTACGTTCTGGTTGTTTTCAGTTTCTGATAGTGGATTATATTCACCTGTACTGCAGTTTTCTAACAATAGTAGCTCGTTCGAGTACAAAAAAAACCTAGTAAAAAACGTTGATAAACCAATAGTTCTTTAGCTTGCAGGCGGTCAGAAAATCAAGAAAGGGAAAATGATAGCAAGAACCTATGGCTAAAACACAGGCCTTTGAGATAGCTTGTGGCTTGTAATAGCTTAACCATCAATTTCTGGCCAATAAATTGCACCCTAGTCAACCAGAGAACAAGAAAAAAGGAACATAGAAGAGCAAGAACTTTCTTAATAGATGGAGAATAGGAGAATTAAGAGGAGATGGAGATGACAGTAATAATTGAAAAATCAGTGTTCCAAAGAGGTACAAACATAGGAGGTTCAAGTTGCATATAGTGAAGAGGAAATCCACATAACATTTAAAAAGAAAAGAAGTGACAAAAATAAGTGGATGACGATAGAGCCTGTTGATATCAAATTCAGCCTTAGACTCAACAGACAAGATTTATATTCGCGGGAAATTTATATTTGAATCAGCTTGTGTAGTTAATGTGTAAAGGCAAGGAATATTTGCAATAAATGGAAGAGATTAAATGTGCCAAAGACAAGAATAATGAGATTTTTTGTGGGATCCCCCTCCTCAACTTCATTTGCCTTTATTTATAATGCCCCCTTTGCCAGTTGCACGGGGGCGATAATTATATGCATTTAATGCTGGGCCCATATGAATAACCTATAAGTCATGTCAACTGGGATTTGATCTCTACTTTTTAACTAATGACTACATAAGTCATGTGTAGGACCAGTGGCCATTACCTTGCATTCAATGCTAAGGTTCCATCAGCCATAAGCGATAAATCCCTCACATAGGTTCTCCAGTAGTAGCTTAGCTAGCGTGCTCATCAGGTCGCGGTGTTAGGTTGGGGTACTGTGAGCCCGAACGTCTTGAACAGCAAGAACACAGGAATGGAGACTTGCCTCAGAAGTTGCTAAAACGGGCTCTTTCGGTCTTTTGGTCATTTGGTCGTTAAATTGGATGAACCTCTCGGAGCCGGCTCTTAAGACCCTACAATTGTTGACTTTTGGCCCTTTGCAACCTGGTGGCTACAAAATGCTCCCGTCGCTGTTTCTGACTCTCAAAGTTAGCGGCCTTGAAGTTTAGCTAATAATTCCCTTCAAACTTTTTGCCGCTCGAAATTAGACCCTTTGAATTTCGGAACGGTTGAGATGGCGCATTTAGCCACGTGTTACTCTGGTGGCCGAATGGTGTGTTTCAGAGACTTAAAGGCAGTAATCATTAATTTGATTGTTGCGCTTTTGCTTCCCAAAGCAACACGTGGCTGTCACGCCATATCCAACCTTATTTATACTCTTTCCCTCGCTCCCATTTTCCCTTTCATCACCTACTCACTTAGCAAAAAGCTTTCATCTTCAGAGGGTCCTTTTCAAAGGTCATCCTTCCTTTTAATTTCTGGGATTTCTTTGGGTAGACTTAGGTTAGTGAAATGGCGACTGGAGGAGGGGAAGTCTCCTGAGCGAGCACTGGTCAGTCCGGTGAGGAAGTAGAGGAGCCGGAAGTCAGGTTGAGTGGGAGGAGAGAGAGGACGAGGGAGAAGAAGAGAAGACAGAGGCTAGCTCTAGTGGGCGCCCTCCGACAGTGGTACTGCTAGAGAAGGACCTATCATGGTTAGCCAGGGGTATCCCCTCGCAGGTGAATGAGGAGGATTTGCGTATCATTAATCGTCGGTACCATCTACCAGATGATGTATCGCTGTGGGTCCCTTATAAGAGGGAAAGGGCCCATAATCTTTTGAGAGGGTACGTGGCTATGAGTATGAAGATGTTCTAGACCAGCTGGTTTCAGGGTCCCTCTTCCTAGACCTATGACCCAGTTGTTACAGTTCTGGGAAGTTACCCCTTCACAGATCCCGCCAAAGGGTTAGAAGACCATAATAAGGGTCTTTGCCTTGTGGCGGCGTAAGGGCTAGGGATTTCCTAGCCCTGAGGATTTTAACTCCTATTATTTGTTGAAATCCTCTCCCTCTGGAGGGAAAGGTTGGTTCTATGTGGCAGATCGCCCAAAATCAGGAGCCCAACGGCTTTGGGGCAATCTGGTAAAAGGGGTACCAGACTCGGTCCCAGAGTGGAACGAGAGTTGATTCTGGGTTGGAGGCAACTGGAGGACCCTGCCAGCCCTAGACCACGAGGATACAAACGTGGCAACCAGCTATATGAATGCTCATAAGTGGCTATCCAGCGAACTCTTTTTCAGAGATGTTAAGCTAATACTTAAATTTTTCTTCTTTTCATTTCAAGAATCGAAAGGCCGCAATTGATATCTTCAACCTTCAAGGAGAGAGCTCAATAGGTTGCTGGGTTGGAAGCTCAAGCTCGCCACGTTAAGGACCTAACCAATGAGGGTACCCTGATCGAGGTTGGTCTTCCGATCTCTGAGCTTGGAACGTAGCAATAGCGGTCCTAACAACAGTAAGTTGCAAACATGTTCTGGATCTGTTTTCATATGCATGGCGACCTGACACATACTTTTTCTGTTTTCTAGGCAAGAAAAACCGCCAAGAACAAACTGAGGAAATGAGGTCCGCTAAAGAAGTTGCAGCATCCCTGGAGAAGAAAGACCAAAGGAAAAGACTTCACGAGAAGGCCGTTAGCAAGTTGGGAAGAGGCTGACCTCGGGGTTGTGGACTCCCCCACTAAGTGGCAGCAGGCTGCTTCCTCACCCACTCCCCTGGCTCCTCCTTTACTTTCTTGCCCCTGGCTCCAATGTCAGGCGGAGAGAGTTACTGATTCAGGATAAAGGGGCTTTAGACCTACTGACAGATGACCTGTTTCTACGTGTTCAACCAAACCGCTGGGCCGTGCTGGAAAAAATGAAGGATAAGAGGCCTAAGGCTCTGCTCAGCTTCAACCTCTTAAAGAGGCGACTCGAGACCATTCTGGAAAGGCTGTCTAGGAATCTTAGAGTCTGAGTGACGTGGCCAGGAGCTGGTCGAAGAAGTGGAAGAAGTATGTCAACTCGATGTCCCTTGCCGAGATCCTCCAAATAAGCATAGCTATGTGAGGTCATTTGATTGTTCTGGACCAGCATGTAGAAGCTCGTGTTCGTAGGATAATCCAAGACACAAAGAAACTAACCAAAGAGGCAAACTTAGCCGTATAGGCAAAAAAGGAGGCTGAGCTGGTGCTGAAGGAAAAGGAGTAGGATCTGGTTGTTTCCAAGGATGAGGTCGCCTTGTTGAGAAATGACCTTGAGGCTTCTAGAAAGAATATTGAAGAGCTGGAGAGCACGTTAGCAACCAAAAAGTTGAATCACGAGCAAGCTCTGAGAGAGGCTGAGAACAGGACTGCGTCTGAGGAGTTGATTGGGTACAAAGAGGCGGTAGCCAAGTACAAGAACTCAAAGGAATATAGGCTGTAACATCCCGAAAATTTCTACAAATTAAGGTAAGCAACGAAGTTGTTGTTTTGAAAGAATTACTTGAATATTATTGTAAGATTGCTTGAAGATTGTTATTGAATTGACGCTAAAGAAAGATCTTGGTTGATAATTGACATAAACTAAAGTATAATGACTAAAGTGACATGAACTAAAGAGCGTGAACTTGATTGAAAGATAATGCAAGGGGAACGACTTCTTGGGCAATTTCCCGACAAGTGTGCGGCGCCACACCACGCCACTTGTCACGAGCTGATTGGCGCCACTTGTCATGATATGATTGGCG
>CAVNYN010220592.1:0-13010 GCA_963692815.1 Nyctanthes arbor-tristis
TTATTTTAATCTTTTACCTTATGTACACCTCATTTTTTTCTTTCTTTCTTCCTTACTTTTTTAACAAAGCAAACCACAGTTTTCTTTCTTTCATTCTTCCTCATGTTTTTGACAAAGAACCTAAATTGATTGTCAATTCGATAGTTTATGAAAGAAATGGGAGAAAGCTACTTTGAGCACACTAGCCACTTTCATCGTCGGACAGGAAAAAACTAATTTATTTTACAATTCCTTTTGATTTTTAGACCTATTCTGCAAATATTATATATCATGGCCTAAATATGTAAGCAAAATGAGTGTGCAAAAATGGGTTAAATTGAATTGCTTATTGTGAGCATCAAAGTCTTACTTATATAGGCTTTGCAATTTCATCTTATATAGTCAAATAACCAATCCCTATTTGATGTATTAAACTGACCACTGAATTAAGTACTCTAAGATCAATTTGCAATGAAAATCC
Organism: Nyctanthes arbor-tristis; assembly: GCA_963692815.1. Taxonomy (NCBI): domain Eukaryota; kingdom Viridiplantae; phylum Streptophyta; class Magnoliopsida; order Lamiales; family Oleaceae; genus Nyctanthes; species Nyctanthes arbor-tristis. The sequence goes on from CAVNYN010220592.1 coordinate 461, forward strand.
TCTGCAAAATTCATTTTTTTAAAAAAAAAAATAAGAAAGTAATATGAGTGGTGTCCCTGGTAATTTTGCTAGGATTTAGGGGGTGGCATGCGTTGGCGGAAAGCAGTCATGTTGCATGTGCCTGGTTAACTTTTTGTTCTTTTTATTTTCAGTTTTCACTAACTTATGACTAAATTGGTAAATTAGTTGTGGTGTATGTATAGAAAATGTATTTGATCAGTGGTGTATGTATAATGTAGTGTAGTAAATAATTTTTGTAGTGGCCCTATATAACCACCCTTTTACTATTCCAAATAATCTGAAAAATTACGATCAAATCTTTTACTAATCAAAATCTCAAGTGTCTCAATTTATCAAACGAGAGAATCACTGTGTATGGCACCATCTGTTGCTATACGGCCATATAATATGTATTGAGGCACACTACATAGTTGTGATTTCTCATATAACATATCTCGCTACACGCCATATAGCTATATAGCACCATAAAAAAGAGGATGCTACTGATTCTCCTAGCACCCCAAATGTGGCTCATCATCGGACGTCTTCTTAACTCCAATACATTCTCAATAAGATAACTCATTGGCCTTTGTGTCTACTTCACAAAATGCTTTGCAGATAGCCAACAGATATAACTTGATTTCCCACCTATATACAGCTAGAATATGTATGGATTTTAGTGTGCCTGAGGCAGGGGCGTAGCTAGGGGGTAGCCACCCCGATCCCCGACTACCCATATTTTAGAAAAAATCTCTTTTTTACCTTTTAAAATATTTTTAAAATTTTTTTTTAGTATTTCAGCTAGGGGTTATCAGGTTTCGTCAAGTTTCAGCTCTTTTTTCTATAATTTCTGGCTACGCCCCTAGCCTGAGGCTAGGCCTTCTGGGCAACTACCTAGGGCTCCTGCTTAGGGCCTCTATAACATTAGGAACGGCCCTCCCCCAACTTGAAGTAAGCTTCTTGAATGAATTTATATATAAGTTTAATTGTTAAAGATTAGTCCCTATCGATGTCACATGTCGCCATCAACGTCTATAGCAAGGGCGCTAAAACTTGACACTATATAGCTGTGTTTTTTGCGGTTTTGCTACAAAAATTGATCGGCTCCTACTCCTGTGTGGCTGCTCATTAGGAAAGGGAGAGGGTCCACTGAACACAACATCAGCCATCGCTTCACCCAATTTTCCTACGGACCCCACACAAAATTTTTAAACCATTTTTTTTCAGTTTTTCACCTGACCCTCCACGTTTCCAATTTTCAGATTGAAAACGCAGGAACTTCCATGGGCCATAGCTATTTCTGGCAGGCCCTTTTCCCTCACCACCACTTCTCTCGCCGGACGCTGCACCTCGCTAGAGTTCTTCTCATCGGCAGCCACTCCCAACCCCAATTTATCTTAGTTTTTCTCAAACCCAACCCTAAAAATTGCACACAAGCATTTTCAGTGTATCTATTACAACAAAAACAATTGAAAAAACCACAAAATTCAGTGCATCTATTATTCTTGCTGACATTATATAAAGTTCTCGTCTTTAACCAATCAGTAGCACAAAGAAATTCTCTCTTTTTGGAGAAGCAGTTTTTTCTCATTTTGGAGAAGTTGTTTGATTTTGTTTCATTTGGGGGTCGGGTGGCTTAGACTGGAAGAGCTCCGGCTTCCGATCTCTGGTCCGCTCCGGTGAGAGACATCCGGAGAGGGCGGCTGCCGAAAATTCAGAACCGGACAAAAGATTGAAAAAAACGAGCCTTTAACGCTCTTGTGGGAAAAGATTGAAAAAAGGAACCTTTAACATTCTTGTAAGGCCCGCAAGAAAAATGGGGAAGGGAGTGCTGATTTTGCCTTTGGTGGGTCTCTTTTTCTGTCCAAGTAGGCAGACACATGGGATCGTGCCCCTTTTTAGGGAGAAAAGATATTTGTACTTGACGTTTAAAAAAAGTCTTACAAAGACCCATTGAAATGGCAAAAACGCCCTTTTAAGGAATTTTTTTCCTCTAAGTATGGCAACTAACTTTGAAGAAATTTTACAACTTATGGAAAATACACCTTTCATACATCTTTGTACATACTATATTGTCATCACTGACCATATAAGATGACATAATAAAATAATTGTTTGGTATCAAAATAGATATCAATAGGATATCTTTGCAGGAATTGCTCCAAGAGCAATTAATGACATATTTCAACGTTGTCTAAACTTAGAACAACAAAGAGAAAAATATATACACGATTTTGTTATACATTATGTTTTAAGGCATTATGGAAATTCAAACAACTCAAGAAGGTTTTGAAGAAATTAAAGAATCAAAAGGAAATTTTTCAGGAGATGTAGTAGTCTCTGAAAAAAGCCTACAAAAAATCCTTGTCTTTACTAAAACCTGGAGAAGCTTTCAAAAGAGATTTTCTTTTAAAAGTATTCAAAAGACAAAGAAATGTTTATTACGGCATATCTTACAAAGAATTTGCTCTATATGTCCAACACGCATATAGCAAAACAAGTATTTGTTTGCTTGGTAAACAAGACATCAAACAAATAAAACAAAAGATAGATTCTTCAGATAAGAAGAATTTATACTGGGTAACTATCGGAGCTGCTAAAGTCCAGCTTAAAAGCACACTATCGGCTCACTTAGATCAACCGATCAAAATGACTATAGTTAATCGTATTCAAGATCCTAAAGAAGGATGTTTGGGTATGATCTAAGGAAATTTAGCTTGTGATAAACTTCAGTTTACCATACATCCAAAAATTTCCGTATAACTTCATGACACAGATTTTGATGGCATATTCTCATTTTTTCATGATTATTGTAGAAGGGATCTTGTTAAACCAACAATATACCTTTCTCTATTAGCTACCTCGTTAGCTATGCTATCCATAAGAGCCATAACAATGCTATGATTCAAGCAGACAGAAGGATAACCTACGAACCCGAGTTCATGGATTATCTTGAGGTAAAGGAAACTGAGTTTGATATTCTAATTCAGCCTGATAGTAATTGTGCAATTGATTTAGGGCCAAAACCTTTAATCAAAACTCAAGATAGACTACTCCTCAAAAGAAAGTCAAGCACAACTCCTTTAAAGATTGAGGATAAACAATTGGAAAAAATTAACGAAATTAAATTCCAACTTGCCATATGTTTGGAAGAACTCAATCAAAAAATTGATGAAATGTGTAAGTATTTAAAATAGACTCATGACAGAAAATATTAAGATTACGCTCTTCCGATCTCATGATGAAGTCAGAAGACTTAATGAGCAGGTTACTCATCTTAAAGAAGCACTTGGTTCCATCAGGCAAGAAATAAGGTCTATTACACCGGACCTTAACAATGCTATAGAAAGAATAGCAGCAGTTATTACTGCTGCTATTAAACAGGCAGTTGCTGAAAGACAAACAGTCCCACAACCTCAAGCTACTAAAAATGTCACACTTCCGCAAGGAATGAGACATTTCGGACAATTTGAAACAGGAGCCCCAAATTTAAGAATGCTTACAGGTATCTTCAAATATCCTAAATGAAGTTTCTCAGAAGAAAAATTGAGGAAGATTACCAAAATGGTAATGATCTCAGTACTCTTAATATTCTTTTATCTTTCGAAGATGAAGAATTAGAAAGAATTACATTTTATTATAAACAACTAACTCTTCTTGAAGAACAAGAAGAACAAATTCATACTATTGAACAGGAAGAATCAAAAAATGAAACTGATGAGTATGAAGAAACAACCTCAGAAGAATCAGAACAAGAAGAAATTAAAGTAACAATTCCAGAAAGACTGACAGTCGGAAGGACTGGAGGAGTTGTCATAAAAGATTCACATATTAAAGTTGAATCACATGAAGAACCATCTTATTCAAACAAGATGGAAGGAAAAAGAGTTATCGGAGATAGTATCCCTAGACCACCCAGAGGTATTCAGGTAACAAAAGTAGGTGAAAGTATTCCTTTAAGTTTTATTCCTAAAACTATAGGACACACTTCACAAATTCTAGATCTTGATTGTGTTACTGATGCTAGTAAAGCAATTAAAGAATGGTTTAGCAATATAGTAATGGCTATGATTGGGAATCCCCAACTGACTAAAGAGGAAGTTTCAGCATGGAATTATATCAAAGCAACAACTAGAGGAAATGTTAGGAATTTCTTAGAAACCCTAACTAATGAACAAGTCAATGCACTTTGACCTGAAGCCTCAATAGAAAATGATAACCAACCCAACCTTACTGGATTTATTACTAGTATTGTTGAAAAAATCTTTCATATGTTTACAGGACAGACTTATACAGCCTATAAGTCTACACTGACTACTAAGAAAGTTGAAAATACAAAAATGCAACTTGAAAGAATCCAAATCTGCGATTTAGATTTCCTTGATCAATACCAATGTGAATACCAAAAATGGTTATTCCTACTTGGTAACCTTGATGATTTTCCAGAATATGTTGAGAAGTTTTTGGCAAAACTACCACCTCCACATAATTCTGAGATAATCAGAAAATTTAATGAAGCTGGTAGGCTTCAAGCAGGAAATAAGCTTTAACTTTCTTCCAAAGGTTCTATAGGCTTGGCTATTACAGTAACCAAGAATTACATGAAAGAAGTCTGTAAAGACGTATATGTCCACAGACAAATAAAACAAATGGCCCACAAAAGACTAAAGACAGGCTTTAGTTGTGATCCATTTATGGAAGAACTTGCAGGAGTATATGGATGCTACCCTCAAACTAGAAAACCTAGAAAAAAGTCTAGAAAAGAAAAGAGGTATGTCTTTAAAAAATATAAAAGACCCTACAAAAGGAAATATTTTTCTAAAGGCAAATATTTCAAAAAGAAATGAAGGAGGAAAAGAACCAAAAAAATCTAAACAAAAAAGCAAGAAATTACTCCAGAAAAAAGAAAAATTGCAGATGTTGGATTTGCAGTGAACAAGGACACTATGCAAATGAGTACCTAGCCAGAAGAGAAAATGATCAAAGGGTCAATCTCTTCAAAGCATTTGATCAACAGGGATTCTACCCAGTAGACGACCCCAGTGACCAAGAAAGTCTATATTACCTTATAGATGTATCCACTGATGATACCTCATCATAATCAGAAGATGAGTAGTTTCATACCAGTACCAAAACATATGGTAATATCACTAACCAAAATTCAATTTATATTGCATGCAAATTGAATTTTGAAGGTTATCACAAATACACTATTAATGCTTTCATTAATACATGAGCAAGCATGTGTATAACATCAAAATGGATTATACCTAAAGAACCTCGGGTAAATTCAGATGGAACAATTAGTGTTAAAATTGCATATCAGTCATCTGTAAAGGTTAACAAAGTTGTTAAAAATATAGATATTGAAATAAAGGACTTAACGTATAAGTCTTGTTACTTCAGAATTCCATCTATCTACCAAAGCGAAATAGGAATAGATCTTACTCTTGGTAAAAATTTCTGCCTACTGTATAAAAGATTTATGCAGGATATAGATGAGATCAGTTTTGGTATACAAGAAAAACAAATTTGGATAAAAAAACAACACTATGCTGTAAGGTTCAATCATCTCTAGAATAAATTCCTTGAAATACACAGAATCAAAGGAAAAGAAAAACCTCGGGTTATTAAAGGACAAAATATTATACCAAACAGAATGGTCAATATTACTCAAGAAGAAGAACAAGGATTTAAGATAAATTCTCTTAGAGAACAAATCTTAAAAACCCTTGAAGAATGTTGTTTAGAAAATCTGCTTGACCCAATCAAGAATAAAGGAGAAATGACAGCAAAAATTGAACTCAAAGAAGACTTCAAAGGAAAGTTAAGATAATCTGCAATGAGCTATTCTCCTCAAGATAGACAAGAATTTGCAGAACAAATTAAAGAACTACTGAAAATTAGAGTAATTGAATCTTCCAAATCTAGCTTTTCTTCACAAGCCTTGATGGTAAGAAAAGAAGCAAAAAAGCGAGAGGAAAGCCTAGGATGGTTGTCGACTATAGAGCAGTCAATGCTGCTACCAAAGATGACACCTATGCTATCCCAAATATAACAAGTCTTTTAGCACTTATAAGAGGAAAATATGTATTTTCTTCTTTTGATTGTAAATCTGGATTCTGGCAAGTAATACTTAATGAAGAATCTAGACCAATTACTGCCTTTAGTTGTCCTCAAGGACACTACCAATGGAAAGTTGTTCCATTTGGCTTAAAACAAGCACCTGGAATCTTTCAAAGGCATATGGATGACATTTTCAAGGAACTACGAGAATATTGTTTGTTTATATAGATGATATTCTAGTGTTTTCAGATAATGAAAATGATCACGAAAAACATGTGTTACAGGTATTGCAAACTGCAAAACAAGCTGAAATAGTCCTTTCTAAAAAGAAAGCAGAACTATTCAAAACAAAGATTAAGTATTTAGGGTTTTAATGTTGCTTATGGATATAAGAAACTTCAACCTCACATACTTAAACACATTACTGAATTTCCTGATGAAATTTAAGATGTCAAACAATTACAAAGATTTCTTGGATCGGTTTACCTATGCTCAAGATTTCATTAGCAGGTTAGTAGAGAAAAGAACACCACTTCAAAAGAAATTGAATAAAAATATGCCTTGGAAGTGGACGCATACTGACACAGTATATGTCCAGAAGTTAAAGAAGAGTTTAACAACTCTACCATCCCTTTATTATCCAACACCAAGTGACAAGATGATAATTGAAACAGATGCGTCAGGAGAATTTTGGTGAGCAGTCCGATCTGCCAAACCGGCACATAAGGAAGAAGAACATTTATGTTCTTATGCTTCAGGAATTTTTCAAGAAGCACCAAAGAATTGCCACATAAATGAAAAAGAAATCTTAGCAGTCAAAAATGCTATTAAGAAATTCTGTGTTTATATGATTGGCAATAGATTTCTTGTTAGAACTGATAACTCTACTTACAAATTTTTTATGAAGACTAACGTTTTTGCAGACTATAAACAAGGACGCCTGGTCAGATGGCAAATGTAGTTTAGTCATTACACCTTTGATATTGAAACCATTAAAGGGGAACACAATTACTTAGCAGATTCTTCAACAAGAGAACTATCTGTTATTGCTTACAGGTAAAACTTCTGCCAATGGAAGAACTGGATAACAGAATCCAGGACTTATAATTTCAAATCCAAGAAAAAACGATGAGATCGGAAGAGCGTTCCCGACTACAAAACTTGACTTTTACAAGTAACAAAAAGCTCTCTTAATTCAAATGGGGGAGGGAGATAAATCCTCAACGTCAACTGAAAACTCTGCAGCAGCAACAGATGAAAATGTTGAACAACAAAATGTCTCAATCTCAGCAAATGGGAAAAACATACAAGCTGTGGAAACCCACAAAAGCTTGACAATAAGAAGGGTATCATCCTTCAAAATGAGCCTAAAGCTCAAGAGCAAAAGACTCATGAACAAGAATTTAGGCCACAACAGCCTAAAGTCAAGTCCAGTCAAACGGATACATTGGACTTATCTTCTATCCAAACACCTAACCCATTAGTGTCTTTTGATTTATCTACATGTTACAAGAAAGTTTATGTAATATTTGATGGACCAGATCAAGGATACTATAAAGAGTGGAAAACAGTGGAACCTAAAGTTAAAGGGCTTCCATTCAAGCATAAGTCCTTCAAAACATTTGAAGAGGCCCAGAAAGAATACAACCAATACTGGATAGAAGAGGCCACTAGACATGTCCCAAAACCAGTCCAACATATTACTGATCCATTACTATTCCCATTGTTCCCAACATGATTTAGGCCTAGAGGACGATCAGATCACCAAAGATTCAAAACATGATTGAATCACATCAAAGGCTGAAGAGAAGCTATGAAGATGTTTTGAAAACCCCAGCTCCAATACCAAGCAGACTGGTTAATCTTAAGCTAGAAAAAAAGAAGTTATTGAAAAAGAAAGTTCAGTAATCAAAGCACCATTCTCCAACTTTATTAGCCTCGAGGCAGAAGCCAAAGTAATAGGAGATGTCACATCAAAGTATCCTTTTGCAGGAACTTGTGAAGAATATGGAAAATTCATATTCTTTAAGGGAGCAGCATCAGAACTTGTTGCTGAATCATTTAATTATAGATTGATTAAATTCATTTATCTCAATCAAGACGACAAAGAAATTTCGGCACTAAGTTCACCACTGGTAAAATCAGTCCTCAAATGGAAGACCAAAGTTCTTAAGACCAAGGAAAAAACAGTCTTCTTGTCAATAACCAGTACTATCTCTTTCTGGAATGAAGATAATATTTTCAAAGGTTATCACTTCATTGAAATCGGGGTAGCATCGCAAGACAAAATCATGGCAACACCTATTATCAAAGAACCCATCCAGATTTCAAGAGAAGTTCTACAGACATAGAGATCAAAGTCATTCAGATCCTTCTTACACAAAGTTAGAGGGATTAATGCAAACTCCAAAATTAATGTAAACCACTAATTAATGTTTATCTTAATGACTTCATCAACCAAGAACCATCTGGATGAGAAGGATGTAAAGAAAATTGCTATATTTGAAAAGCCGTTCTACCTGGATGAATGGAATGGTTCAGACCTTGAGAAAGGACAAATATGCAGTGCTATAAAGAACGTGCTTAGAACATATCATACATGTGGACACTACAATAAAAGAAAAGCAAAAGTTTAAGAGTCTCCATCAAAGCAATCTGGAGAGAATTCAGACTCCGAATGACATATGCAATGACGTCATTACACCAACAAGTGGCAAAACATTGTGGTGCCGACACTTTTGTTGCTGAACAAAATAATGAAGCAAGGACCCCTCCATTATAAAGGTTGTTGAAATAGTATAATGTAGGAACCTCTCCATTATGTAAAGTAGATGCACCTTCTGTCTATAAAAAGAGCACTACTCAGACTAAGAAGGCATTCCGAAATCCACACATCTCTATATTTCTCTAAGAGATTTCTTATGCTTTCCAAAATAATGAAAGCTTAAAGCTTTCTTGTAGAAATCAAGGGCTACAGCCCAATTGTGATATAAATTAACAGGATAAGGAAGTTATAATCCTTATTCCTTCTTTATAAATAAAAGTCTATTTCCTGTAAACTCTGCTTTTAAAGATTATTATCCTACTCATGTATATAGATCAACACTCTGTCCATCGTCTTGGCCTTGTTCTGAGTTGACAAAAGGCCGTGTGAAGGAATTGATTGCCAGTAGACAAACAGGACACCATTATGAGGCACAGCCAGAGGATCTATCCCAGAAAGCATCATCTGGAAGCGCAGTAGACCCAACAAGGGAGATATCCCACACAACAAGAAGAATGTATAAAATTATAATTTTCTAAATTCCAGTTGCTTAATATACATCTATGTGGCTTAGTACCTTAGATTTCTACTTCATCAAATTGTTAAGGAAAACCTTAAGTATTTTTATACTTATTAATCATGTTGAATAATATGCATATGAACAAGGTAAACTTTTGTTTATTCACAGTAACAGATAGTAGCAACTATCAAACTGCAAAGTTATATCTCAGATTTACTGAGCAATTAATTGAAAAGTTTGATTGAGCAACTATGACAGACAATTTGCTTAATAATAATCCATTTAGTCTTCAAGACTTGCTTAATGAAATAGTTGGTGATAATCCGGCTAGACAACATGTTTTAATTAACCAACCTAATCTATAAAGACTTTTAGAGCAGACTCATTGTGACTCTACTCTATTTAACTCATACTATCGTATAGATCTTCAATAACTATATCAAAAGATTGAGGAAATCATCCAACTCATTAAGAGACTTTGGAGAACTCAACTACATGATTGTGTTGCTAAAATAACAGTAAGCCAAAGAGTTACTCAGCTTACTGAAGAAGTAAGTTATATGATTAGAGCATATAATGACAGGAAATACCATTATCACGCCTATAGACAGTTTCTGGCTCGTAATGAGTCGTTTTATGAGGTTGTTTCTCTTAATTCCGCCTTTAAGTTTCAGAGGGCAACCTTGAAGTGGTATCAGAGCCATGAAAATGACGAAAACCCATGAAAGTCATGGAAAGACAAATAAAGGGCATAAAGGTAAAACTACCTATGCCTTGTAACCCATCTTGTAACCCATTAGGTACTAATAGCATTTCTCTTTTTAGGAGCCTGATCCATTTTTGTAGATCGGAAGAGCACACGTGTTTTTTGTGGCAAAAATTTAGAATAGGCACACATGAGTGGAGCGTTTCTCGTTTTCTTGGTGGAAGATAAAGTTTTGGAATTAGGAATTTTTTTGGATGGTAGTTTGATAATTGATCAAGTTGAAAGTACGTATGTCAAATTTTGATTGAGAAGAAAACTAACTAGAAATAATAATTCTAATTGGACAAAATAATAGACAAAAAGAGTGACAAAATTGACATATGTCATAAGTAATTTGTGTTGATATAAAAGTGATGTGATGTGTTTGAAAAAAAGATTGTGCCAAGTATCAGTTTTGTTAGAATTTTTATATGTAATTTTATTCAAATAGCACAACTGAACGAGAAATGTGACAAAGTTTGTGGTTGTCACTTCCAGTATTTATCATAATTAAATTAAAAAAACTATTATAACTAATTAAAATTAGTTACAATGTGACAAAAAAAAATTAAATTGGTTACAGGGAGGACTCTAATTCGAAAAATTACTTTAACTTTCAAGCTTATATATATAGCAAAAACAATTTTCCGTTAGTGGCAGAGCCACATATGGGGTGACTCGACCCTATTGATTTTTTTTTTCCAATTTGAGGTTTTTTCCTTTTTGTGGTTTAAGTATTAATTTTCTAATATATGATTTATTTGAGTTAAAAAGGTTTAGATTGTTAAGTGACATTTATTAGAAATTTTACTTTAGATTGAAATTTCAAATTACAAAAACTAGTTGGCAATGTTATTGGAAAATTTGTTGTTTGAAATAATTCTGTGATAATGTTTTCACTATGTGGAATCCCAAAGTGAATAAAATTCAATATACATAATTTTTTATTTATTCAAATTTTATTCGTGAAAAGAATTATATTTAAGTTGTGCCCCCATTAAATAATCATTCTGGCTCCGCCGCTGTCTCCCTCCAGATATGTGACAAAAAAATGTACTGATCATGCACGGATCATATATCAGTTCGATAAATACTTAGTTGAAGTGACAAAATTTAAACCAATTAATAAAATCTCGATAAAAATGTATTTACAAAAAAATGAAACAAAGAGGGGTATGAGAAAACCTTCAGTGCTCCAGACCAATTAAAAACTCACATGTAGATTTTAGGGTCTGACTTTGTTATTTAATTTAGGTCACAACACCTACATGTGGGTTTTTAATTGGACGTGTGCTCTTCCGATCTGTTTAGTGCTCCTAGAGCACTGAAGTTTTTTCCGTAGTCCTTTCTTGATTCCAAAGGAGACACACCTTACCAAGTGGGTATAAATTTGCATGGAAGTAAAAGAAAATGTAGAATATCGAGAAGTAATTTTGATTAAATTATAAAAACCCTAAACGTCAGCAGTACTCAACTCTCTTCTTTTTCAGTTATTGTTATTAGGTAAATACAAAACTAATTAGACTTAGGAGTTAATCATGTCCAAAGGGGAAGTTCTGATTACATTTTTGTTTCTTCTTATAACAGTTAATCGTCTAAGCTTTTGGTTAATTGTTAATATATTATGTTAAGCTTGAGTGGTAAGAGATTGGTCGCTTATCATGTTGGATTTTCATTATAATTTGAAGAAATTATATATATTAATGAAGTTAAATGAATATATGGTGGAGTTTAATAGAAATTTGAAATATATGATGATTTTAATTATGTAGTTATTGATAAATTAATCAAGCACAAGTAAAATCAATATGAAAATTATAATGAGAATCAAATGCATATAACTGAGTGGTAAAGGTGGTATCAAGCTTAAGCCTTTTTACCATGTTTCATTTCAATATAATCCGTATTGAGAGTTATATATTACATATATATACTAGGAAACTACTTTTTGTAATATAAAAAGGTGATATATATTATGGTTATCACACAATTGTTACATACACAATGAACACTTGTCAAGAATTTGATATTTCTTATATATATATATATTTATATATATATATCATAAACAAGATCAATTCTTATCATAATTTTGAAGTATGTAAATCATATATTGTGTCAATTATTTGGTTAATTAATAATTATGTTAATGTACCTTTTTTCTTATGTAACTTGACTTCAACTATAGATATATTCAATTATTGCGTCTATATATGCGGCATGATTCAATAAAATATCTCCCAACCTTTACCCCAAACTGCCTATAAATATGGAACAAGGAGTTGTTTCTTTCTCATTCACAATCTAACACCCTCATAATAGAAAGAACAATATGGCATTACACAAGATCTTCATTATCGGCCTTCCTCTTTGTTTCCTAACCTTGTCTCTCATCGTCCCCTCCCACGCCCAAAACTCGGCCCAAGACTACGTGAACTCTCACAACACGCCCCGG
>CAVNYN010220593.1:0-19705 GCA_963692815.1 Nyctanthes arbor-tristis
ATCACGCCCCTCGTTATTCCATGGATTTTGATATATTATTTAATTCAAATATTAGAAGCGCCTTAAATACAAACTTCAACTCTTGCTTTAGCATTTGGAACGAGACTTGTCAATCAATTACGTTTTATTCCTTAGATAAGATTGTGTTGTTTGACATCTTCAACTCATTTAGAGTTATATTATATATGATGAGATAGTGTTGAAGAAAATTTCTTTACATACTTAAGCTAAATTAATTCTACATCATGAGAATCATTCTTCATGTTTAATCTATATGAAAGAATAAGGCATACACTAAATAAAAGCTATTTTATATATTAGATAATCGAACACAAGACTGGGATGTCTTTATATGTGAAAATGGCACTCTCAATCTTTTTGCAAAAGCTTTCTTTATATTGATATCATACAAGTCAAGTTTTATTTAGTTATTTAAGTCTTCCTACATGTACTTGTCTAACTTCTACAATTACCTCTTTAAAGACTATTCTATTAAACAAGAAATATAGGCATATCCTTCATAATTTTATCATGGTGCAAAAGATAGAGAGTGTAGTCACAAAAGATCTCAAACTCATAAGTGGTTTCTAAGTACATTACAAATATTAGTTCATCTTCATAATAGGTCCAAGCGTCTGTCTCGATCACATACATAATCTTGCTCCCGTCGTGAGAAAACCTCTTCTCCTCGGCTTGCCTTTCATTTATCATTCGCTTGATCATCTACAAAATATTAAATACATATAAAGTGAGTATAAAATACCTCGTGAATAATACATTATTTTGGTTTGCCATATTGTCATAAAAATCATTCCCCATTACAATTTTAAGAAACATAAGGACGCACAAACCTTTTGAATGCACTATAGGGCCCCAAATACTAGAAGTTCCTACTACCTATGATGCCTTATTGCCTTTCAAATACCAATATGATAATGACAATACAATAGATGCATAGCAAACTTCCGGTTAGCTTTTACCGGATTTTCAATCATTCATTAATCCATAGCAATTTCTATGCTACTCATCCTATCTTGGAATCATAGCATGGATCAAATTAAAGTAAACAATACAAAATGAGTAGAGGGACTCTAGTACTCTTTATGCAAGAAAACATTTCAATACTTTCCAAAACACATGCCTCTATTTGGAACTTGCTTGAAACTTATGCATGTCAAAACAAACCAAAGAAATTAATTACTCACCTTGACTCTTATATTTTTAAAGATGAGTGGATGTTGATGAGTGGCAAAATACCTCCAAATCCTTGGTATATTCAAACAAAAATAACTTTTAGAATGTGAGTTCTATATGTATATGAAAGAGACCTTGTTTGAATAGATAAAAGATGGCTTTTGAAGATCTTTTGAAATTGTTCAAAGCCATGCATAATTTATGGACGAACTTTTCCTACTTGTTTTCTAAAGTCTTTGAGTTCTACCCATCAAAATGCTCTCACTTGTCATGGATAAGTTGCAATTATCCAATAACAATAAGTCCAATTGGAGGTATAAGAATCCTTCATAGTAAATCAAATTGCCAAGTGTGGACTATAGATTCAATTTATGTGGGAAATGCCTATCGAATACAAGTGTATTTAGATTTTTTCCACTTATTTCTTGATAAACCCCTTTTTCTTATTGTACCCTATGATTAAGTCTTTATATTTTCAACTATACTAGTGAGACACTGCATTTTTACTTTAAGCATTTCTCGGTCTCAAAATTTACTACCCGATTGAGCCTAGTTGTTCTCTTAGCAATTCTCCGTAACCTATGAAATAATTGACATTAATTCGAGTAATCATTTTATTTTTCTCAAACAAACAAAATGTTTTTAAATTCTTATAAAATGTCTCCACTAGTCATCCAATTATAAAATTTATTCACCGATTACTTATAATTTCATGTTAGAACTAATTATTATTCCCAATGTGCTACTATTAAAGTAGAGAAATTACACAGAATATTACAACTTATTTGACAACTTCTCATTTATAACTACAAATTTCAAACTTTAATTAAATTTATACTCTCATTTCACCTAATTATAATTTAATTTGAATAAATAGACTCAAACAACTTTTAAAATTGCAAAATATCGTTTTTGGACCAGAGCACACATCATATTTATTATTCTCTCAAAGGAATAATCATAGGTAAGAATAATTATTCACTGAAAATTACCAAAATTATGAGCTCAGCCTGCCGCAAACAAAGGCTTTCACAAACTTACATTGGTCGGGACCAAAAAAAAAAAAAAGGTTTGGGTGTTAACTAATTTGTTCATATCTTGTCAAACCGTGTTTACTTGAATTACCTCTCACAACAGGAGGAAAACCCACAATTTCTTTTTCTCATAACAAGGACAAAATTTGGTCAGGCATATATCATGAGCGTCTCATGTGCTAACTATCATCGGTAGCTCAAAATTTGGTTAGGCATATATCATGAGCATCCCATGTGCTAACTATCATCGGTAGCTCACTCCATCGCCATGTATCACCTCACCAATTCGATAAGCTGAATTTGATCCATGTTCATCCCCAAGTATTTTAAGAGCAGTTTCCTTGTTCACCACTAGAACCATCCCAATCCCCATATTAAAAGTCCGTCTCATTTCTGAATCCTCAATCCTTCCAGCCTAACAAATTCAAGGATAAAACATGGTAGAGTGACAATGGTGCAAAAGTTGAGATGAATAAAGTAGCCTTTATTAAGGACCGGAATTGTGTAAATGATTCTCACCTCTTGAATCCATTTGAAAATTGGTGGAACCACCCACGAGTCTCTGTATATGATGGCTCCAAGACCTTTTGGAAACACACGACGCTCTTCCGATCTCACCACCAGTGATGTGGGCTATCCCCTTAACGCCACCTTTGCTAATAATGTCAAGAACCTGAATTCATCAAATTGAAGAAAAGATTAATGGGTTCAAATAATCACATAACAATGCCAAGTCATTTGGCATAAGTACTCCACATGGAGCTCCATGTAATACCTGCTTGACGTATATACAAGTAGGCGCCATTAAAGCTTCTCCTAATGTAACAGATGAACCAGGGAGTTGGTCCTTCAATGAAAGGCCACTCTGCTTGAGAACCCTGCATACAAATATAATCAGTTCATGAAGATAAAAGACAATACAAGACATGGAAAGAATTTTAATCAAATGCAGCGAAATATTCCATTGCTTAATGTTAAGTGGTTAAGATTTTCTAAGATTTTCAAGGGCACTGGACGTTGACATGGTAAGTTGGGACGTTGACATGGTAAGTTGGGACCAAAACAGTTTCAAATACAGATGCTCAAATGTTTAGGAGAGGTATGGCATTTTTCTAGTAAATAAATAAGATTATGATCCAACGCTTTTAGATATGTATTGAATGGCATTTTGTTAGAGATTAGAGAATTCAAAGTGGAAGTAAAACCTTCTGACAAGAGAAAATCCATTTGAATGAACTCCACTGGCAGGCAGGCCAAGGAGGACATCCCCAACCGTTATGTTTTTCCCATCAATGACTGACTCCTTTTTCACGATTCCAACAGCAAAACCACTGAGGTCATACTCACCATCTGCATAAAAGTCTGGCATCTCAGCGGTCTGAGATAGGCATGCACTTTAGTCAAAACCATTTACCTGCAAATGTATTGGGGGAGAAGTTCAAAAAAGATGAAGAAAAAGTTAAGAGGCAAGTACCTCTCCCCCTAGAAGAGTACAGTCAGATTGCTGGCAACCATCAACGATGCCTTTTATGACCTGCATTGATGTTGAAAACGTTGAATTTTTATAAAAGAATATGTGTGTATTATATATTCTTGAAAAGCAAAAGAGATTGGAATTTACCATACCTTCTCTGCAAGATCGACATCCAAACGGCTGGTAGCAAAGTAATCAAGGAAAAAAAGAGGCTTTGCTCCTGAGGTGACTATGTCATTCACACTCATGGCAACCTGATCATAATCTACAATTAATCCTAAAAGTATTGATAGAATTGTAATAGAAAGCAATAATATTTACCAAATCAATTCCAATTGTCTCGTGGATCCCTGTCTCAAATGCCAGCTTAAGTTTTGTTCCTACTCCATCGGTGCCAGCCACAAGATAAGAATCCCCTGCAAATCAATTAAAATGAAAACATAATTATATACATGATATAAAAGTGATCGAAGACTAGTAAAAGTCTAAAAATAGGGAGCTAAAGGAATATGCAAAATAAAGAGGAAATGCAAAGCCCTGAAAGGATCATACAATACAAAATTGAATGGAAGCAATTTATTATAGAAAATTAAGTAAAAATATTATAACTGTTACATATTTGAACAACATGACATTAACAGTAGTAAGTCACTAAATAAAATACCAATATAAAAATCTGCAGAAATTTTGTTAATCCTGCTCCTTCATGCAATATAAAATATACGCACACGTTGCATGTGCCTAATAAACGCAAACAGATGCACCAAAGACGAAATACAAGAGTAAATGAAGCATGAACATCTACTATGCCTCAAACTCAGTACCTTAGGAAATTAATTCATCAGTTCATGACATCCAAGTGGGCTTCCCACACCCTTGATTAAGGGTTGGATTCCCCTATTATAATTCCCCCCCCCCCCAAAAAAAAAAAAAAAAACCAACAAAAAAAAAATGCAGAATGAATAAGCCAGTCAAGCAAAACCATGAGATATAAATGTAAACAATGGAGCTTCGTTCCTTGTTTGAACTAATATGGATGATTTTAATATATCCTAGTTCATGTAATTCAAAAATTAACCCACAATGATCACTTCCCGAACATCATTATCACTAGAAGGCCTGCCAAACCCTGTTGCCCTGGGAAGACACGATACTCCATAAAGCAGTATTTATTTCTGTCTTGAGCACATACCAAGCAATGATACCACTTGAGATATATTTGGTTTTAATCTCATATTTAACTCAGGAATGAAATGACATTTCGGACAAAGTGTCATTGATGATAGCCAAAAGCACATATATGGCTATACTTTGAGATTTTCTATTAAGCTCTGACAAAGAACAACAAAAATTGCAATTTGTAAACAAATATTTGAGCTTCAATTCCTTGGTGTGAGGAATGAAAAACCATCCGACAGCGAGCCTTGCATGGTTTATCCTCTGTCATCGAATGCTTTGGTGCCATCACAACTCAGAGGTAAGAAAACAATCAAGAGAGAGAAATGAAGAGAACTTTGCATACAATTTATCATTTTTTTTAAAGTCATCTCGAGATTGATGCTAATGGACAAATCCATGCTCCAATAGTAGCACCTAAACAATCTCATTCTTCAGCTCTTATTCAGTCACATTCAGTCACAGAACATCACCTTAAAAATCATTAACTTCTAGACAATTTCCTCAAGTATATACACATGAACTAAATTGAAGTAGTGATCGAAATACCTAATGGAAAAAGCCCACCAAAACCGCCAATTCCAGGGGCCATTTTGGCAATTCTTTTAACAAGTTCTGAACCCGCATCAATGTCGACACCAGCGTCTTTGTATGTAAGGCCGGTGCTTGTATTTCCTTCGGCAGTTTCGACATTGTTTTTACTACTGGATACTGCAAATACAATCCTATTTCTTCTACACCTAGCTTTCAAATCTTTATCTGGACGGTTGGATAACGACGGTAAAAGCCTTGCTGGTAACTTGCCTGAACTCAAATTTGAGTTCAATAAATTGATAAAACAACGGGATAGGTCCGTACTTGCTCCGCATAACGAATTCATTATCTTCTGCAAAAATAAACTGAAACCTTCAAAATAATTCAGTGTGCAATTCAATAACAATAAAAAGTTAAAAAACAATAATTCAGTGTGCAATTCAATAATAATAAAGAGTTAAAAAATAACAATTCAGTGTGCAATTCAGTGCCTGAAGCTGTTCGTGAAGGCTGAAGGTCTGAAGCTGCCGCCTGCCGCCGAAGTGCGAAGGAGTTGTCCGGAAGGAGTTACCGGCGAAAGGAGGAGTTCTCGGCGGAAGGCACAGCGCAGACGGAGGGAGGTTGTCGTCGTCGAACGGAAGGCACCGGCGGCTGAGATTTTTGAAACTGGGCTGCTGCCTACTGGAGGACGAGACTTCCTTCGACAGTTCGCGTGAGCTAACTGATTTAGGGTTTTGGTTTGTGCTGTCATGATTTAGAGATTATTTGATGATCTTTATTTAACCAATTTATAATTTTATTTATTATTAATTTGATATTTAATTTGATAATTATTTAAGTATAATTATATTTTTAAATTATTTTTATATTTTATCTCTCTACTCATTATAAATTCCCTAAATTTTGACAAATAAAGATCATCGAACAAGCCTTTAATTTTTAATTTAAGAAATTCAAATTTTGTATTAGTATTATAGTTATCTAAAAAAATTAATAAAAGGACCGTTGGGTGCAACTTAAAACTACTTTTTTTTTTTTTTGGGTAACGTTCATCACGAGCATTTGAACGTTACCCCCAACTCCTGTCCTAGGACTCCGTAAAGGAGGTAAATCGTGAAATGTGCAACACAGCAGCCAAGAGTCGAACTTGTGACCTTATGAGGGCACCGTTATCTACATGCATATGCTTTATCACTGTGCAATATAGATCGTCTGGGATTTAAGAAAGAAAGTTGTATACAAATTTTTGCACTACCTCTTTTTCCATATCAAGTATTTTATTTATTTTTTCTTCTTTCTTTTTCTTTTTGGTTGTATACACATTAACGAGAATTTTAGCGAGTCTATTTATGTGGTTTATAAAATTTGTACCTACACCTTTGAATTGTACAAAATCTCAAATTTTGTCATTGCAATAAGGTGACTATTGAGAAGTGGTATTTGGATATAGATGCGGTACAAAATATAGTCTGCATATAAGATGGTATAACTAATAATTGAAAATTTATACGTATAAGATGTATGGTGTTGTTATAGCATAAATAGATAATGTAACGTAATACTTAGCGAGGACGCGATTTGTAGGGTGGTCAAGTGCTTATATTAACGACTAATATTATGACACTTACGTGATAAAAATTGTAATATAGTATATAGATACTTACATTTCAGGTGAGAAGTCCTAAGTTTGAACAACATCGAGCCCCTCTCCCTAATTTTCTCTCCCTCCCTTATATCCCTTTTGTATCATTAAAAAAAATGGAAATATTATGGCACTTACCATGTAGTGTTGTTACGATACTAAATATTTAGTGCTAGAATTCTATTATAGGGATAATCTGTTAGTGAACTCGTTTTTTCTTGAAGAGAGAATAAATTTGTGATTTATTGTAGCTCTTCCGATCTGGTTAATTTCACAAATCGTCCCCAACCTTTAGGTTAATAATCGGTTTCGACTCCAACCTTTTTTAAGACACACCTCAGCTCATAACCTTTGAAAAATACGCACAAATCGTCCTTTTTTACACTATTTTGCAAATTTTTTAATAAAAAGACGATTATACCTCTGAGGCTCTTCCGATCTCTTTTTAAATTTTTTTTAAAAAAAAGACTTAAAAAATAGGGGATGAATCCCCCCATTTTGCTGCCGGAAATGGCAGCAAAATGGGGGAATTCACCGCCTATTTGTGCTGCCATTCAGCACAAATGCTGCCATTTTGGCACGCAAACGCTGTAGGAAATGGTAGCTAAATGGCTGCCATTTCTAGCAGAAATGGGGGGATTCACCCCTCATTTGTGCTGCCAGACCTGAAATGGCAGCCATTTTCCAGCAGAAATGGGTTCCCCCATTTTGTTGTCGGAAATGGCAGCAAAATAGGGGGATTCACCCCCATTTGGGAACACAAATTAGAGGTGAATCTTCCCCATTTTGCTGTCATTACCGACAGCACAATGGGGGGATTCACCCTCTATTTTTGCTAGAAATGGTAGCCATTTGGCTGCCAGTTGCCATTTCCGGTAACAATTGGGGGTGAATCCCCCCAATTCTATTGTCATTTCTAGCAGCAAAATTGGGGGATTCAGCCCCATTTCTACCAGAAATGACAGCCATTTGACTGCAATTTCAGGCAGCATTTGTGCTGCTAGAATGACAGCACAAATAGGGGTGAATTCCCCCTATTTTGCTGCCATTTTCGGCAGAAATAGGGGGATTCACCCCCCATTTCTACCGGAAATGGCCCCTCATTTCTGCCGAAAAATGGCAGCAAAATGGCTGCCATTTTCGACAGCATTTGTACTGCCCAAATGGCAGCACAAATGAGGGGTGAATCCCCCCATTTTACTGCCATTTCCGGCAGCAAAATGGGGGGATTCACCCCCTCATTTGTGGCCGCCGGAGAAGGGAGGGGGCGTGGGGTGGGTTGTGTTAGTTTTTAATTTTTTATTATTTTTAAACCTTTTTTTAAAAAAATTTAAAAAGTCTCAGGGGTATAATCGACTTTTTGTTAAAATTTTTTGTGGAATAGTGTAAAAAAAGACGATTTATGAGTATTTTTCAAAGGTTGAGGGCTGTGGTGTGTTTTAAAAATGGTTGAAGACGAAACCGATTCTTAACCTAAAGGTTAGGGACGATTTCTGAAATTAACTCTTTATTGTATGCTAACATGGGTTAATTCTAAGAATTAAAATTGTCTTGCTGGAAAAATTACCTATAGCCTCGTCTTCTACTATTTTTTCACTACCAAAAAAAAAAAAAAGAAAAGAAAAGAAAAAACAATTCAGAGCCCGTTTTGTTAAGTTTATAAAGTAAATTTATAAAGAGAATTTATAAAGAGTGAAAATGAATGGTAGAGATTTAATTAAAATTTAAAATGTGTGTTGATTATTGAGTAGTTGTCAAATCAATGGTAGGTGAATTTATAAATGAAAAAAATAAACTAAAACAAACATGCTCAAACTTGCATTGACATATATTCCCTCCAAATAATTATTTCTCCCCATTTCTTATAATTTTTTCCACTTTTTGCCACACACTTCAAACAATAATATGTTTCCACCATTTTTTTTTATTTTTCCTCTATCGAGTCCCGTACAAGGTCCACAAATATACTCTCACATTCACATTTTCTACTACTTTTTTATTATTATTTTTAAATTTATATCTATCACTCTCATCTTTTTTATTTTTCTCTTTTTTTTGTATTTTATTCTATTCTTATTTATTTAAAATAATTATTATCTGCTCTTTATCTCTTCTCTATATCACTCCCACAATCTATCATCTTATTGAAGATGCTCTAGCTAGCTACCAATAGCGTAATCTAATAATATGGCGGGTAGTCCCATCAAACGTATAGTGAGGATATTTTTGTATAACAATGAGGATAAATAAAATTTATGGGTGCTTATTGGTAACGAGTCCTTGTTTTTAAGCTATTTTTATTTTTACTTCCGTTTTGACCTTGCTGTGCTGCTCATTTTCCCCTTCGAGGGACTGCGAAAATCGGTGGTTGAAGGAAGAAACAGAAACAGGCGAGAAGATAAAACCAGAAAATGGGTGCAAGCAGTGACCCGAATCAAGACGGGTCGGACGAGCAGCAACGGAGATCCGAGATCTACACCTACGAAGCTCCATGGCACATCTACGCCATGAATTGGAGTGTTCGTAAGGACAAGAATTATCGCCTCGCCATAGCCAGCCTGGTTGAACAGTATCATAACCGGGTTGAAATCGTTCAACTTGATGACTCAACCGGAGAGATCCGGTCCGACCCGGCACTCTCCTTTGAGCACCCATACCCGCCGACAAAGCTCATTTTCATACCCGATAAGGAGTGCCAGCGCCCTGACCTTTTTGCTTCGGCTTCTGATTTTCTCCGCCTCTGGCATATATCGGATAGTGTTGGTTCTGGCGCGGAGGGGCGGCGCGTGGAGTTGAAGAGCTTGTTGAATAATAATCGGAATAGTGAATATTCAGGGCCTTTGACTTCGTTTGATTGGAATGAAGCGGAGCCGAGGAGGATTGGGACGTCCAGTATTGATTCGACTTGTACGATTTGGGATATCGAGAAGGAGGTGGTCGAGATCGGAAGAGACGCAATTGATTGCTCATGATAAAGAGGTTTATGACATTGCTTGGGGAGGTGTTGGTGTTTTTGCTTCTGTTTCTGCGGATGGATCGGTTAGGGTTTTTGATCTCCGAGACAAGGAGCATTCGACGATTATCTATGAAAGCTCTGAGCCTGACACACCTTTAGTTCGGTTGGGGTGGAATAAGCAGGACCCTAGGTACATGGCTACGATTATCATGGATAGCAGCAAGGTGGTGGTATTGGATATCCGCTTCCCAACACTCCCAGTGGTGGAGTTGCAGAGGCATCTGGCAAGTGTGAACGCAATTGCTTGGGCTCCTCATAGCTCCTGCCACATTTGCACTGCAGGGGATGATTCGCAGGCGCTTATCTGGGATCTTTCCTCCATGGGGCAGCCAGTTGAGGGTGGGCTGGATCCTATTTTGGCGTATACTGCAGGTGCTGAAATTGAGCAGCTGCAGTGGTCTTCCTCCCAGCCTGACTGGGTTGCCATTGCATTCTCCAACAAGCTGCAGATTCTGAGGGTATGAGTAGATGATAGACTATTTGCCAATTAGTGGTATGTCTTCAACCTCTACATTAGCTAGCTGCTGAATGCAATCGATTATCTGATTTATTTGATATTGAATTATCAAAATTTGTCGCATTCAAAGAAGTAACCAACTCTTTGCGAAGTCCGTAGTGTTCTGTTATCTTTTGCCGAGGGAACAGATCTTAATTGTAGTTTCTTGTCTGGATAGAAAGAAAAATGGAACTGACAAATTGTGTTTCTCGTGGTTAGTGTACTGTCAATGAGCATTGTGTCTTTCTTGACTAATTTAATCTTTTATCAGTATATTTGTATTGAATCCTCAAGTTGTTGATGTTTCATGGAGGTTCACTTATTCTGCTCAAGAAATTATATCCAAATTTTAGATCTGAGTTCGCGATAATCTATTATCCTCAAGGTTTGGTATTGCCACTGCCAATTAAATTATCCAGGCTACTTTACTTTTATGGACTCTTGATGAAGTGTTACAATAAAAAGATGCCACCTTTAGCAGTTTGCATCAGTAACACCACAAGTCAAGCCCTTTTCGGGGCCTGACAGCAAGATAACAAATAATTTTTGTCAGGATAAATGAAGGTCTACTCCAAAGGCTCATCATGGTTGGTGCTTTTGGGGGCTTAGTGTGCGGAAAGAATAGACTTCGGTTAAATGGCTGAAGAGGCACTCAGTGTGCAAAATGGTTCAGATCAGTGTAAGTGGCCTGAATTATTTCCGTGGGATTCTTGTTTCTGTTTACTGTAACTCTAACCTGGCGAATATAGCTTCTGGCATTGATTACCCATCAATGATTATTTCAATATGTTTTGCTTCAAATATCAACTGCTTGTAATTTATGTTCGCTGTTTTCCAATCTAACCTGTTACTTATTTTTGAGACCTTGTTAAATATGTATAAAAGTCTTATCGGTCTACTTCTTTTAAGACCTTGTTCAAAAGTTTCTATACTGTTATTTTCCATCTACATTTTGATGTTAATTGGTCTCAGGCAAAATGACTGTATATGTTCTTGCGGGTTTAGAAAGTGAAGAATATTACTGAAGGATTTGCTTCAGTCTGAACCAATCAATACTTCAAGGGTTGGAAATAACATGGTCTGCAAATTGTTTACTTGGTTATTTTAGGGATTATTGCTCTAATTTACTGAAATTGGTGCCAGATAAATCTTAATTTGGGTTTGGAGCGCATGACAAAAGATGTTGAAGGGATCTTGTTCTGAGAAAAGACATTTTTTTTAAAGACTTATGATTGTTCTTACAGATATATATTTAGATCATCTGAAGTTGAAAGCAAATGGTTCTAGATTTGTGGTTTTATCTGATCTAAATATCGATTTCATCTGGGTTTCTAGATCTGGTGTGTGATGCGTTTCTCAGTTCCAATTTACATATCGTGTCTTTGTTGTTTCTGGTACGGGCCTGTGATGCATTTCTCCAATTCCTTTATTTTATTTTTTCTTTTTTAGTTTGTTGGTTATGTTTTAAGCTATCACGACTCTGTGCTTGCTTTCATCTTTCCCTGAACACTTTCATGCGACCAAGGTCTCTTGGTTTTTCTGGTATATTAGAAGTGAACAGATTCTCACCCTAGAGTTGTGTTTCAAAGTGCAGGAATAGTTTTTGTCTAAAGAGTAAAGCATTTTTTGTAGATGTTTCTCAGGTCATGGATCAATGGATGGCCGGAACTGGCTAAAACTTAGATGAATTCGCATTCAATGGACCTGTTATTTTATTCACAGTTTCTTCTTGCATATTAGTGTTAAGCCTACATGCTGTCATGCTGACATTTATGCGATAGGAAACCATTTCTCACAAGAACTTGGTCATGTGCCTGTTGGGGGGAATGCTATGTACCAGTTCCAAATAGTTGACGTTGAGACTCTTTCAACTTTTTTTGCAACTGTCCCTTCGTCGGTTGACATGAAGTAAAACCGAGGATGCATTTTCTTGGATTATTCAGAATTTATTTCATGGTTTCCCAGTTAGGAAAAAATTGCTAGATGGGACGAGAATAATCCCGGCTAAATGATTCAGTTATGGCACCTTCGCCAGGTGCTATTACAACATCTCTATCTCATGTGGGTGTATAGATGTAGTGCCAGTCTCGTCGTCACGAGGGCCGTAGACGAATTTCGAAAAATGGACTCTGATAACGAGTAACAATTGGGAATTGGAATTTTTTTTAATACTATATTTCTTATTTTTTTTATCGTGCCCTTTGACACCTCCTTCCAAATTAACAAGATTTGATATGTAAATATATGTCATTAGAAATATAATATATACAATGTATCAAAAATTATTAAAATATATACAACTACAAATGTATACAATAGCCTTGGTTTGTCAAGTTAAGAAAGCATTTTTTTCATTTCCTCTATAAAATTTAAGGACAAAAATAAGTCCAATTCATATATTGCAACAAATAACATTAAGCGACTCCCCATGCAGAGGAGCAAAGTCTAACATTCCATCATTCGTTGTTTAGTTTTATTTTGGATCCCATATCGGTTATTTAATTTGATGACTCTCCATTTGCAATTTATGTGTGTATAGAAAATTGGGCCTTTGGAGTTCTTCGTGGACAACAAGATAGGGCCTAAAGCTAGTAGTCATTAAATTTTGGGTATCTTAAATTACTTAAAATAGGTTGTTTTATGTATTGAATTTGAGGATGTAACAAAGGAAATTTAACCCCTTAATGAGTTGGGCCCGAGGCGGTCGCCTTATTGGCCTTATAGCAAGACCGGCCAAGTGGTGGTACTAGGTGCGACATGGAAAAAGGTCAAGGTCACAAGTGCTATTGATGCAGAAAAGATCACATCTTAATCATCTAACATTTTCGTTTAATCCAACTGTCGTGACTCACTTGGAACAATCGACAAAAGTTTCTAGCACTTTTGTTTAATCCAACTGCTGTGACTCACTTGGAACAATCGACAAAAGTTTAAGCATGAAAAGCACAGTTTGTCATCTGAGAAGCACATTAATTAAAGAGCCGGCTCTTTAAAGGGCGAGTGTGGCCTTCGCCTCACAAGCATGAAATTAGTTGTTATGGATAATCCCAAATAGTAAAGGGCCTTCATAATCAAAAGTTCACTTATAAAAAATCATATTTAAATCAAAAGTTCACTTATAATAAATCTTTAAAAGTCACATACATCCTAAAATCCTAGTTTTACACAAATCACGTGCTATGTAACCTTTGTTTTAAAAAGTCACTTAATAATTACGACATACATGACTTAAAGTCGATTCTAAAAATCACGCCCCATGTAACATTTTCAATTAAAAGACGTTTGCAAATTAAAATCCTAGAGTTAAACAAAAATCGTGTGCCATAACTTTTATTTTAAAAAGTCGCATATGATTATTTGGCATTTACTCGTATGTGACTTTGAGTTCATTTTAAAAAGTTATGTCTTATGTAACTTTTTTAATTAAAAAGTCAAATATAAATTGTTACGTGTAAATCACATTTAAATAAAAAAGTTACACAAAAAATTTACATTTATTTGACTTTTCTATTATGTGATTTTTTCACATTTGACATTAAAAATTTACATTTAGTTAAAAAAGCCACACTTGTGTTATTAATGAGTTAAAATGTTACATTTTATGTCACTATTACATTAAAAAGTCACATTTTGTGTCACTATTTAATTAAAAAGTCACGTTTTATGTCACTAGTTAATTAAAAAGTTACAGATAGAAAAATCACATTTTAATTAAAAAATCAAATATAGTCACATAAAAAAAGTCACATATAAAAAATTTTATATAGAAAAAGTTGCATTTAATTAAAAATTTATATATTTAAAATACTTTTAACTGAAAAGTAACATATAAAAAATCACACAAGAAAAATGTTATATTTAATTAAAAAGTTATAAGTAAAAAATCGCATATAAAAAAAACTACATTAAGTTAAAAAAAGTCACATATAGAAAAGTCACATTTCATGTCACTATTGAATTAAAAAGTCACATATAGAAAAAAATCATATTTCATGTCACCATTAAATTAAAAAGTCACATTTAGAAAAAGTCACATTTTCTATCACAATAGAATTAAAAAGTCACATATAAAAAAAATCACATTTCATGTTATTGTTTAATTAAAAAGTTACATTTTATAAAACTATTGAATTAGAAAAAATTACAGATAAAAAAAGTCACATTTTAATTAGAAACTCAAATATAGCCACATAAAATAAACATTTAATTAAAAATATATATTTAACATTTAATTGAAAAGTTACATAGGATTGCAATAAAAAATATTTGAAAAGTAACATGTGAAAAATCATATTTGGAAAATGTTATATTTAATTAAAGAGTTAGACGTAAAAAATCGCATATAAAAAAACTACATTTAATTAAAAAGTCACATATAAGCAACGTCGCATCTACTTAAAAAGTCATAAAAATGTTATATCGAACTAAAAAGACACATACAATACATGCAGAATTTAAAAATTACATTTAATTTAGAAGTAAAATATAAAAATTAGAACATTTTAATCATTAATTATTTTTAAAAGAAAGAAAAAAATTATCTCCCCCATTCACCGTTTGCAGCTTCTTCATTGGATGTGGTCCAATTTGTGTGTATGTTGGAGAGAGGAACCAAAATATGCGTAAAAAAAAAAGGGTAAGAAACGAACCAATATGCCATAATGCCGTGATGATTTGTAACTTTCACACTACTGCCATATTTTTCTAAGCATGATAGAATTTATAGTAATTTTCCTAATTTCCACTTGCTTAATTTCCACTATAAAAATTATGCCATTACATATATATTGAAGAGTATGGCCCTACCTTGTGAGAATGAATTGGCCTGACGAAAAAATACGGTAATTAAATCCTTTAATTAAAATGGATGTATTTTTCAAACATGAAAAAAACTTTGAACTAGCCAGTCTAATTTTCCCCCTTTTTAATTAAAAGGGCTTAGGACGGAGAGAAAAAAAAAATGGCTGGGTTTAAAAACTATAATTTAAAAAAAAAAAAAAACAAAACCAAAAAAAAAAAAAAATCAGATAACGTTAAAGGTCTGAGGAACTAACCGGGAATAGGACTCAAAATAAAGCCTTCGAACTCGAACGGCTCTCAGTCTCACGTGACCGGTGAACGGTCGAGTCTCCCATCTGGTCGCCGGTCGGCAGTCACTAGCGCAGCGCAGCAGCCAAAGTCCCAGGTAAGCTAACCCTAATTCCTAAGTTCCTAATTCTCAATTGGCGTTAGGAAATTGCTTATGAGATTGCATTTACTTGTTTTGTGCATCTCTGAGTTAGTCTATTTATTCTTTCTATGAACTAGCCTATTTTCCAAGTGGAATTAGGCACATATGATGAATTTGGATTTAGGCATAAAGGAATCAAATCTTTTAAATAAAAAGTTAAGTATGAGAACGTGTACATTGCTGCAATTTTTACATTGCAAACTTATGAATTATTAGATGATATTTGGTCAAGAACCTATGTGCTGAATTATTATGAATTTTTTCATTTGCTAGAATTTTTACATTGCTAGAATTTTTGAACTATTTTCACCACTTCAATCCAACCAGTATAGCACAGAAGTGCAGCTTATTGAACAGAGGACACTGTCCAGAATTATTTTTGGGTTGTGTTTCTCATTTTTTCTAATTTTATAATTAAAAGAAAAAAATTGGGATCTATTTGTTTGAATTCATTTGCCTTTGAGAATTCTGAATTGCGTGATATGAACTTATGGACTTATTATATTGTTACTTATAGTCATCTTTGGTTTTGCTTAATTATCTTTATTGGTATTTATATCATCTTTGGTTTTGCTTAATTATCTTTATTGGTACTTGTAGGACAATTGAATTCAAAAGTGTTATATGTCCTGCCTCCATATGAATCTGGATTTCAGAAAAGGAAAAAGAAAGAGAAGGAAATGGCATTAATATGAATATAGGCTGGAGACCTTTGAATAGTGTTTTTGCCTCTAAAAATACAAGATATGCGTTGTTTAGGTGACTTTTTGGGATATCGTAATGTGTTCTAGTGATAATAAGCAGCCTTTTAGATTTTTTTATTTTTATTTTTTTGCTCTTTCAAATTTACTATTCAATATATGTGTCTTTCATTGTATACGTTTTGTTTCGTGATAAAAGTTAATTATATGTCTCTACGTCATAGGCCTATTTTTTGAGCTCGCCTTAGAAATCACAGGCCTTCCCTGGTCATTATCAATACATGGACTAAATCACTGAACCTCTTAATTGTGCAAATTTCTATCTAATCTTTCCACCCTTAAGCCCACTATGTGTCTTGGCCTCTATACTTCTTCCCCCCTGTTTTGTTGTTTTTTTTTTTTTTTTTTTTTGGGGGGGGGGGTGTGTTTCTTTGATAACGTTGTTATTTTACAACGTCATGAAATTATGAAACCGCATAGGGTACATTTGTTAAAAGGTCCTACAATTTTGTAACTATGTTTTGCTGTTAACCGTGGAAACAGAAGTGTAGTGTTGGGATGTTGCTTTCTTTTCTACCTATTGCTTGCTAGATATTTGTACGTAAAATGTGTTGCGCACACGTTTCTTAAAGTTTTATTGTGCATACCCGTTTAAAAAGGTCTAACTCCACTACTGTATGGTTGGTATGGTCTTATTTATGCTTACCTTTAGAACCCGCCACCCCTCAAGTTTTCTCTGTAAAATAAGCACGATCAGAGTTCAGTTATTTTCTTATATAAATGCTGTTTCATACATCTTCTGGTCTCTGAGTAGAAGAAACAACCGCTTGAATTTGAATATATTAGGGTAACTTGGATTGAACTATCCAATGGAGCACTCGGTAGAACAAAAGAAGGCAAGTGTTCCAGTGCTTCCATGGATGAGACATCCAGTTGACAACAGCCTCTATGATGACTGCTCACTTAATTTACTTCCTTTTTTGGATCCCAGGTAATTTGACTATTTGTGCTCAAGAAAACCATATTACAATCTGATCAATGCTTAATTTTGCATCTGTATCTTTTCTTGCTTGTTGTGCTGAGTTCAAACTTTGACAGCAAAGAAAGAAATTTGGTTAATGTTATGAATGTTTTAAGTCATCACAACTTAGTTATCTTAACGGGGCAGTAATGTTAAAGAGTTTGATTTGTATTTAAATAACTTGTTGCTTCCTCTTCCATCCATTTTCTCTTTCTTCTGGATCACTATCCTAAGTTTTTTCCTTTTGCTTGTGTATGGATTTACAGGTTAGAGGCAGCTTTGTATAAGATGGGTGTCACATCACTGTTTCCTGTGCAAGTTGCAGTCTGGCAAGAAACAATCGGACCTGGTTCTTTTGAACGCGATCTTTGTATAAATTCACCTACAGGGAGTGGGAAGACTCTTGCTTACGTGTTACCAATTGTGCAAATGTTGTCAAATCGTGCAATAAAATGCCTTCGTGCTTTGGTGGTGTTGCCCACTCGTGATTTGGCTGTGCAGGTTATGGTCGCATGTCTATGAATCTGCCACTTTAGGTCTTTTCTGCAGTTATTGTTTAGAATATAAGCTAAACATCAATTTGTTTCAATATTATACTTCTCTGTGCCTTCTTATTATACTTGTATTGTATGAAAGACTTTTGAATAAATACTGCAGCGCGTTAAATCACATGGGCATTTGATGTTCTTTATAGGTTAAGGAAGTCTTTGCTTCTCTAGCTTCTGCGGTGGGTTTGTCAGTGGGTTTGGCTGTTGGTCAATCTTCAATCGCTGATGAAATTTCAGAGCTCATCAAGAAACCGACACCAGAGGCTGGCATCTGTTTTGACTCGGAAGATCTCTCACCTGGCTTAAGAAGTTCAGTGGACATCCTGGTAGCAACACCAGGAAGGCTGATGGACCATATTAACAATACAAAGGGGTTTACACTTGAGCATCTTTGTTATCTGGTAGGAATGAGATTTTATTTACTAATCAAGCTCTATTCTTCATATTTTTCTCATTTTTTGTTTCCATGTAGCTATAAACTTGTATAAAGGTGAAGCCATTTATACCGCTCTTGACATTCTTCAAATCTTCAGTTTGACAAACCCCAAAAATAACACTTCCAATCTCTTACTCCTTTAGCTCTATCGAGTACTGACTTCAAATAATGTGTTTCCCAGTATATGGCCAGCTTATTTTTAAGTCTAGCATGTCCAAATCTTTTAAGCTAGTGCGCTGTAGTTCTTGTTAAAAGCATCCTGCTTGTCATTTTCCCCCTCTTTGTTGGTGTCATTCTGGTGGATAGAATGATTCTTAAGTTGCATTGATTAATTGGAAGCTATTTGCAAACTTGATATAGCCAGTCGATTGAACTATGAAATTTATAGGAAGTTGCCTTGGTACCCATATGACTAACGGGGTATATATCAGGTGGTTGACGAAACAGATCGGTTACTTAGGGAGGCATATCAATCGTGGCTTCCTACAGTCCTTCAATTGGCAAATGCTCATGATGAAAGTCTATATCCAGTTCCAAACAGTACCATATCTCCGATTCTGGGTTCACTAAAGACAATCAGGAGTTTGTGAGTTCTGCTCTTGATTCTTCCTTTCTCAAAACCATGCTCGTTTAATTTCATAAAAGTTTTGAAGACTTGGCCTGTTTGGTTTAATCAAGTACTTGCGATTATCAAATGGATCCTTGTTGCTTTTGGAGATTTTGCATCAGCATGTGACACTGTAATTATATAATTAATCAGACTTAGTCTTGCTCAATAAAACTTTGGGAAATGGTCGGATAAAATACAAATGTGCACTACATTGTAGTCATCTGGGGTCTTGGTAATTTTTTGTTTCCATACTTAAAATACATTAAGTAAAAATTATTTTATCATCTGTCAGTCAGATGAACATGAACTTGTCTTGCCTTTTGTTATTCATTGGCTGTAGTTCTGTAGGGATCCAATGTTTCAAATCTCCCAGTCTGTTTTTTCTCATGAATTCTGAAGCTTATCCTGATGAAACTTATATTATTAATTGGATTTATATGGTACTGATGCAGTGGAGTGGAACGGGGTTTTAAGGGTAAGCCTTACCCGAGGCTTGTGAAGATGGTTCTATCAGCCACATTAACCCAGGATCCTGGCAAGCTCGCCCAGCTTGATCTTCACCATCCTTTATTTTTGACTACTGGGCCAAGGCG
>CAVNYN010220594.1:0-12013 GCA_963692815.1 Nyctanthes arbor-tristis
TGCTTTACATGCTTCACTGTATTATCAAACATTTTGCATAGGTAATATACAAACTGTTAATTATGATGCATTAGAAAACAAACTGTAAGTGATATACAGATAAAATATGAAACAATTGTTTGATAGTAAACGCGTCCACTACTATAGAAAATTTTTATGTGAAAAGTTTATCAAGAACTCTCAATTACATCCCTATCAAGAGTCCCAAATTCTTTCACATTTCAGTAAATAGTAAGCTCATACATGAATAACACAGATACATGGCCCTCTGTGTCTCTATAGGACTGATATCATGAACCAGACTAAAAACAAGTGCCATCCATTGATATCAAGAAACAAATTGCAGCTCTCATGGTAAGTAGCTCAAACACCAAGCTCAACTGGAAATTACTAGTAAGTGAATGCAATATCTACACAACACATAGCAGCTTTCAAAGTAGCTTAAACACCAAATCAAATCACCATCAAACAGGGTACCAGCTAATTCAGTTTTTCACCTATTCGACCCCTTTTAAAACCAAACAGAAATAAATAAATAAAGCAAATAAATTAAACGAATTCCAGAGCTGCAGAGCAAAACAATCGGGTCACTGGCTTACCAGATACTGACGAAGTCCGGTGTGTACAAGGGGGCGGATCGAGATTTCTGAGGCGGGGGAAGGGGACGGTCGATTACTCCGATTCACTGCCGAGACTCACTACAGAGAAATGTGGTTCGATTCAGCCAATGTAATTCTTCTGCTCGTCTTCAGTCTTTTGCAGGCGCCGATTTGATGGTCGATTTCGACGGGCGACGATTGCACTTCGTCGGCGACTCGAATGCTTCTGGTTTCGGGTGGAGAGAGAGAGAGAGAGCTGAAAGGTGGGTTAAGAGAGAGAGAGAGATGGGTTTGGAGGCGAGAATTTGGGGGTATGGTGAGGATATTCCGTTTGGTTGCCAAAGTTGCTGTCCGGATTCTGTTCATCGCCGGAAATGTGGGTTTGGGGGTGGCGAGCGAGAGCTCACTGGTGGGTTAAGAGAGAGAAAGGTTGGTATGGAGAGAGAAAATTTGGTGAGTTTGGTTTGGGAGAAATTCCGACTGACGACGCGTTTATGCTGAAATTTTGAATTTTCAAAAATTTTTTATTTTAATTGTTGCACGCTGGCACGCCACGCCAGCGTGCCACGTCGGAGTCTGGCGGGGTACCCCGCCAGCCTCTGGGAGGAGAAAAGAACCGGTTCATTGTCTACTACAAATCAAAATGAATTATGTAACAATATCGACTGAAGGAGGAAAATTAATTTTCTTTCCCTTTTTTTTTTTTAAATCATTGTTGTTGAATAACAATGATCTTCAGGCGATAGTTTGGTGACCAAATGAGTGGTGAGAATTATGTTACTAGAGAAGAAGGCAATAATTCTAATTTATTATAGAAAATGGCATTTTAACAGACATGTTAATAAATTTAGATGACAAAGTCTCAAATGCACCGAGAAAACTAATGTTAAGGGAATTTTGTCAAGAGGCCCAAGAGAAAGAAATGATTTGGGCAAATTAGCTATTGATTTATTTTCTTTGTAGTATTGAATCCCATCATCTTTACTATTTAACATTCTTAATTCTCACCTCAAACAAGTTGAATTACCAAAAAAAAAACAAAGAAATATAAAAACAAAATATCAAAATGCTCCTCCCTCATAATAATAAATAAACAATAAAAAATAATAACAATTAAAATGGATTTTGTGTAATCAAGTCCTAAATTATTAAAATTTTTATTTTGCCCATTATGCATGCGTGTAATACGTGACACACATCTAGACTATAATTATAAAATGTTTGTAACTTAGATGTTTGACACATATACACACATACATAATAACATGCATGCGTGTAGGCAAAATAAAATTGCTCCTTAATTTATATAATTTTTCCAAATCAATTTTTGTCGAATTTATTTATTCTTAAAGAAAATCCTTGTTGATTTTGCCAACGGCTAAGTTAAAAATAAAATAATAAAGGAAAAAATTGTGGGTGTACAGCCTACATATATTGCACTTAATATGGCAGGTTAATTATTAACAATACAGTAATGTTCAAACGCCTTTTAGAAGTTTTGTTACAAAACTTCTCATTCCATGTGGCATGCATTGATGCACGCCATGTGAATTTTAAATACACGTGACGTGTATCAATGCATACCACATAGGGTGGGAGGTTTTGTAACAAAACCTCCATGAGTTACTTGAATATTTTCAATTAACAACAATTAAACTCATAGACATGTAAACTTTAAAAAGATACTTAAGATCATCTCCAAGGGTTTCCCCTATATTTAGGGGAACCCATTTTTCATTTATTTTAATTGAATAAGAAAATGAAATAATATATTTATTTAGTTAAAATCATATTTAATTTGTATATCGATTATAATTAGTTAAGGTTAAATAATTTATATCTCGAATTGAGTCGAATAAAGAATATCATATTTGAATTACAAAAATTAAAAAATATATAATATTTTAATTACAAAAAATAAATTCATAATATTAATAAAAACATAAAAATTGGGAACTCAAAATTAGAATAATTAAGTATTAAAAATCGAAATTAATTCATAAATGGTATTATCGTAATTAAAGTAGTGCCAATTTCGTATGTGACCAATGTCATTGTTGTAAATAATTAGCCAACATTATTCACCTCCCCTATATTTGGGGGAGGTTTAGGGGGACGGTTGGAGTTTAACATCCCTCAAATTTGGGGGATTCCCTCAAATTTGAGGGATGGATGGAGTTACTCTAATAGGAAGGGGCTGATCCACTATAAATCAATCATAGACTTGTAATAAAAATTCTATATAAGCTATAGTAGTCTTTTGATAATTCACATTATGAATTGTTACACTTCTATCTTATGTGAGTATAATCTATATACACATAAAATTTATTTATCGATAAACAATAATCAAATCAAATCAAATGATATAATAGCAACGTATTATATTCATTTTCCACCATAATTTTTAACTTCTTACTTTGGAGGGGGAAAAAGAGAACGTTCATTTGAAAAAAATTAGAAAGGGATCCACACAAGCCTTGGGATGACATCTAACCCATCTCAAATTTGAATTTTATTTGATGCAATTATTTTAAAAATGATGTAAGACTATAAGTATAGTATCATACGGTGCCACATAGTCATTTGACATGTATCAGGACACATCACATAATTGTGGTTTCTCTTGTGATGTATCCGATACAGGCCACATGACTATATGTGACCACATAGATCGGAAGACGATATATGATGTTAGATTGAGACTATTAATAATTATTTATATCTAGCTATGACACGTGCCTACTGACTGAAAACTCGAGCAATCTGTTGATAGATATGACCCGATCATCCCATTTCTAATAGTTAAACCACCCAAACTCGAATTTTTGGACATGATCATTCAACTCTCTATTTATATTGGTTCTTAAAAGAGACAATAGTCAAGATCTCCGTCATAAAATTATGAGTTCAGACATATTCCGACCAACCTAAGATTTATCGACACAAAAAGTCACATACGCATCGCCATCTAATCTAGGACCCTCGCTATCGCGCTTCAGTCTATTGTACCTCACTCGAAGGACCCGTCTTTCATTCTCAGCATAGGAACCATCGCCGGATTTCAGTAGTCAAGGGCAATTGAAATTCAATTTACCTGAAAACTGTGGGCATTTATTGGAGTCGCACACGTTTTTCTCGTCTTTCCACCATCCCATTGCCTTATTTTATTGCGTTTGTCTCTGTAGAGCCTTCACCTCCACCCTTGTCCGTCTTCCTTGTTGCTCTCTGCTCCGTTTTCCATTGATTCATAGCAAGAACAATCGAATTCGGAGCTGCACTTTTGTTTTCCGATTGAGAAGAATGGCACTGAAACTTAGCTTTACACCCCACAAGATGCCTTCCCTTTCTGATGCTCGTCCCAGATCTCACAGGGTTTTCATGGCATCAACTGTTCATCCTCCTTCTGTGTAAGTATTCCATTTTTTCTTCTGTGGTTTTGTACGGTGGGTCTTAGGCGGTTTCAATGATCGTAAATTTCCTTTGGAGGTGTCTTTTTTTGAAATAGATTGGTTCCACAGTCATTTTCCTTTAATTCCTTTTTATACTTTTCATTTGGGCTTTTTATTTTCTTCCCCAAACGAAATTTGGTTCGATCAAGATTGGATTTTTTAGTTTCTGTTACTAATAATTTGATCTGGGTTTTTGTTTACTTGTTCTTTGCTGGTAGTTCAAGAATCCAAGTTCTCTGTTTCTTGATCTTTACTTCTATTTTATATATTCTTATGGCGTTGGTTTAAATAGAATATACATTTCCCTTTTAAATCTTCTGCTTTCTGGAGATTACTTTTCTTCTTTCTTTCACTAAATTATGCAAAGAATGAGAATCTTTTCCTGTTCGTCTAGTTGTTCAAAGGGATTTGGTGAGTTATTGCTGAATGCATTTCTCATTCGAAGCTTATTTACACCTTGAGTCATTGTTTCATCATTACATCAGTTTTTGGACGAGAGGGGGATGGAGTGGCGTGGGGATGACTTGGGGGGCGGCGGGGGTGGGTGGGTGGGTGTTTGTTTCATGCATTTGTCATCTTCTGTTTGTTTTTTGGAATTGTCCTACACGACGCTCTTCCGATCTCTTATGCACCCGTGGGTACATGTATTTTTCAATACATGTATTTTTAAAATATCTTTGAACCTTCTTTAAGAATATGCTGTATGGTTCAACAATTTTGGTTTCACTGCCGTTACTCCACAGTCTCCTCTTATAATGCTATATTATGTGTGTGCTTGAGGAGGTACGTGGTTGGCGGTTTCAGCTAACACTGTGTTGTTGTTAGATGGCACTTAAGTTTGTTTAGACCGTAAGCTTGTCCAAAAACGACGATAATGAACAAGAATTTAATTTTTCTCCAATACCATATTATACTGTATATATTACCATAATTGTATTCTCCACTTTATCGGCTGAACATACCAGTGAAGGAAAGAAACTAAGACAGCTGATGTGAAAAGTGCACGTTTTCTAAGTGGTATTTTCCAAAATTGAGAATATAATGCACCTGATTTTAGTTTTTTCTCGTCTTCATAGTTTTTGATGGATGATACGGTAGCATACCAATAAAGAAAGGAAAAAAAAGGGGGGAAAAAAAAGAAAAAGAAAAAAAAATGAGAAGAGGACAGAATTTGAAGCTGCACCCAGAACATATAAGATCGGAAGAGCGTCGTGTAGACTGATAAAAAGAATATGCACATAGGTGGTTGGTTATAACCATTGTACCTTAATGCAAATAAGTTTCCGAGCTTCAGCATTTTCTACCTATAATTTTGACTTTCTGTTACTTGTATTTAAGAGGTTGTTGGTGAAGTTTGTATTATTTCTTACTTGATTTGGACCCTAGTTTTATTTCTCTCACCTTTCTACCTATTTGGCTTGTGTGATGTCGACGCTCTAGTCGTACCTCCTAACGTGCCCCTTGCTCGGAAAGGAAAGGTGAGGAGAAAAGGTAAAAAGAAAAAGAAAGGGAGGTCGGGGGATGGGGGTGGACAGGTAAATGGTTGCCTGTCATTATGGGTCAAAGTTTGTAAAATTTATCACGTGTTCGTTATCATCTTTTGTGAAATTGAATCTCATAAATTTATTCTGAAAAGTTATTCATAATATTGTCGGCTAGATTTTTGGTGAATGACCTGTCTGTGTTATCGCTCTGTTAACTAATTTCAGGAAATGAAACTGTTTTTGCAGAATCTTACTGAATAAGCCTTTCAATTATTGCTATTGATATTATTGCATGGTACTTGGTGAATATTGTGCAGAACTGAATCTTTAAAGTATAATAAACTGCTCCTAGTTTAGTTCCTAGATTTGTTAAAAGTTACTCTGTACATGTAACAGAAATTTAGTAAGGTAAATGAATTGTGGTAAGTTGTATCTCTGCTATGCCAATCTACTGCTCTGTGTGCCTTACTGCCAAAAAGAATGGATGGCTCTTGCCTTCATGGAATTTCTTATTTTCTATAGCTGTTTATTTTATTATTGTTGCTCAGTCATATTGTTATTGATAAATTTGATCTCAGAGCTCACGTTCCCTGGAATACAGGGAGATTGGAAAAGTTAAAAAGCCTTTCACACCTCCGCGAGAGGTACATGTTCAAGTGACCCATTCCTTAGCACCAGAAAAGCGTGAAATCTTTAACTCTCTGAACAGCTGGGCGGAAGAGAACATTTTGGTGCTCTTAAAGGAGGTTGAGAAATGCTGGCAGCCCAGCGACTTTCTGCCTGACCCAGCTTCAGAAGGCTTTGACGAACAAGTGAAGGAGCTAAGGAAAAGATGCAAAGAAATTCCTGATGACTATTTTGTTGTGTTGGTCGGTGATATGATTACAGAAGAAGCCCTTCCGACCTACCAGACGATGCTTAACACCCTAGATGGAGTTCGTGATGAGACTGGTGCTAGCCTTACTCCTTGGGCTATTTGGACTCGAGCTTGGACTGCTGAAGAAAATAGGCATGGTGACCTTCTCAACAAGTATCTTTATCTTTCTGGACGGGTTGATATGAAGCAAATTGAGAAGACAATTCAGTACCTGATTGGTTCTGGAATGGTAAGTTTACTTGTATCTCCAGTTATCTCTTGATTATGTGTAATTCCTTGAATAACTGATCCTTCCTCTTATAGCTCAAATTTCTTACTATTTTATTCAATATAGCTCTGATGATTGAATTTCACACTTACTGATCCGATCTCAAAGCTTATTAAACTGTTACTATTGGTGACATCAGAAGTTGCCAAAGCTTGTGATTCTGTCCTCCCATCTCTGTGTTTTTGGCAAGAAATACCTATTTTTTTTGCCATTGTGCGACGTCATATTATTGCTACGTCATATTATTGTTTAATTTGGTTTTTTTCTTTCTTTCGTCTAATAAATCTTACTTTGCATACGTATTCCATTCTGTTATACGGCTATAAATATTTTGTCTTAAACCGATAGGATCCTCGAACGGAGAACAACCCTTACCTTGGATTTATCTACACCTCTTTCCAAGAGAGGGCGACCTTCATTTCTCATGGAAATACCGCTAGGCTTGCAAAGGAGATCGGAAGAGCGTGAAGTTAGCTCAGATATGTGGTATCATTGCTGC
Source organism: Nyctanthes arbor-tristis (assembly GCA_963692815.1). Lineage (NCBI taxonomy): Eukaryota > Viridiplantae > Streptophyta > Magnoliopsida > Lamiales > Oleaceae > Nyctanthes > Nyctanthes arbor-tristis. Next base: position 7,180 of record CAVNYN010220594.1, read on the forward strand.
AGACGAGAAGCGCCATGAAACTGCCTATACCAAAATTGTCGAAAAGCTCTTTGAGATCGATCCCGATGGTACAGTATTGGCTCTTGCTGATATGATGAGGAAGAAAATCTCAATGCCCGCTCATCTGATGTATGATGGCCGTGACGATAATCTCTTTGAGCACTTCTCTACTGTAGCACAGCGTCTTGGTGTCTACACCGCGAAGGACTATGCTGATATTTTGGAATTCTTGGTCGGGAGATGGGACGTTGAGAAGTTAACTGGTCTTTCTGGTGAGGGGCGTAAAGCACAGGACTACGTGTGTGGTTTGCCTCCTAGAATCCGAAGGTTGCAGGAACGAGCGCAATCAAAGGCCAAGCAAGCATCTGCCGTTCCCTTCAGCTGGATCTTCGGTCGAGAAATCAAACTCTGAATGATGCATGGAACACCGATCGCGTACGTCTAGCCTTCTCTAAGCAGATATATATAAGGTAGGTTGATCACCTTCTGGTCTGGATAAGCATTAGGGTTACCCCCAAAAAAAGGAAAAAGAAAAAAAAAAAATTCCAATGGTATATTTCTTGTTCCTTTGTTTGATAAGAAGGTTTCAATCAGATGTCTCAGACATTTTGTCTTGAGTTATTCGTGTCAAGTGAATAGTCGATTTCTATTGCATACTCGCAATTTTAGTTTTTGTTTTCGACTCACAGGACGAGAAGTATCTTATGTTATCGACTTACAGAACGAGAAGCACTATATAAGTAGAATTTTGTGCTTGCATACAATCTTAAAAATCTTCATGGTTCAATTATGTTAAAGCAACTCTTAAGAGGCGTTTTCATGTAGTGTGTATCCATGCACGCTTTACTAAATGGCCGTTAAGATTTTTTAATTGGTCTATTTTATGATCGAGGTCGAGGCCATTCGTCAACACAAAGTACCAGCAACTGCACTAAAGTATTTTTAAGTTTAAAATTTTATTAAACTTAGCCTAATGGGTTGGGTCAGGTCGGGTTAGTTGAGACTGCTTTGTATTTATTCTTTAGATTAGATTCCAAATTGCAAGTTCGTAATTTTCATTTTGTTTGTAAAACTAGAATTATTATTATTATTTTATGATACCGAGACATGGGGGAGTGGAGTGGCATATGCGGTTCTAACCCAGACGTTCTACTTGAAGTGTGAAAACTTAACCATTGCAACATTTATTCAAACCATTGTTTGTAGAAATGATTGACCAACTTTCTTTCCAAAAAAGGGAGGGAAAAAAAAATCACCAACTCGGTGCATTGTTGTAATTTAATAATTGTGTTGTTGTTGCTATTATTAAGGTCATGTTGGCCTCATTTATTCTCATTCTCTCATTATTATTATTATTATTATTATTATTATTATTATTATATATACAGTGAACATTTTTTTCCGTCAATTGCATTTATTATTTGTGTAGTGAATCTTTCAATAATAAATACTACTTATACTCCGCCTTTGGTTGGTTCAAAACTTTCATCAATAAGGTCCATAAATTTTAAATAACAATAAGCACAAAAGTACAAATATTATTTGATGTTACGATCCACACTAATACGTTTTTTGACACACATTATATTAGGAATGCTACATGCTAATTAACAAATCGTAATACGAAATGTGATTTAAACGTTGAAGGACCTATATTAATGATGAGGAAAACATTAATGAAATTATTTACCGACAGTTGTAAGGAGATTTTCATTAATTTATTTCATTTCATTCTTCAACTTCTTTCATTAATCTTGCATTCACCAGGATGGGTGCTACATTCGTTTTTGTATTTATGAATAATAATTATTGAATCCCAAAAGACAAAAAATTGACAACACCGTTAGTGTTATTTTTGTCAATTTTCTCTGTTTTCGACTTCGGCGACGTAATCCATATAGCGGGCCCAATAAACCAGCAAAACCTTCCCAATTTTTTTTCATTCATTCTTGCGGTAAATATTCCAGAGCAGGCAGCAGAAAGCACTAGAAGAAAGATCAAGCGATGTCGTCTGAACAGCAACCTCAGCCTTCACATGCAACAGGTCAGGACAAATGAATATCTAATTCTGTTTACTTCCCCCAATTTGCTGTGGATTCTTTTGCGCAGAGAGATATAAGCTACAGAGACCCTTGTTTGATTTTCAGTTTTGAATTAATCTTACATACTACTGATAAAATTTGTGACGAATTTATACTCGGTATAGCTATAAATAAATTGTTTTTGACCCCTTTTCCAGGTGGGCTTATTTCTTGAGGTCTATTTTAATATACGTTTGGTGTTTCTTTGTGTTTTTTACTTTTTTCCCTGGCAGTTGTAAGGATAAGGATTACTTTATATTCTCTCGTGGATAATGGATTATGATTATGCACTGTCGTGTATATAAAGATGGGTATGAGGGGCTAACACACGATTCTGTTTATCTCTATATTTGTACTTTGTTCCATGCTATGGTATGTGTTGGGAATGGTTCTGTAGAAAAATAAAGAGAATGGAGATGAAGAGATGTTTTCTTAATTTTGTAGGCGACATGAATGGTTCTAATGGAAATCCGGGATTGGCCACTGGAGTGGGTTGGTATGTTCTTGGCCAAGATCAACAACTCATAGGCCCATACACCCTCTCTGAGTTGCAGGGTAAGTCACTTAGCAGATTTGTTATCACAACCTAAATATATCACAACCTAAATAGGTTGTGTAGATTGTTTTGCTTTTATTTTTGGTTTCCTAGCTTGACTTTTAATTTGCGACTTTCTTTCCAGATCAGCTCTTTCTTTAGTTCTCAGATTTCTGTTCTTGTTATTTCAATTGAATTTCAGCTTTTCAAGTAAGCCATAGGCTTGGTTTTGGGACAATCAGTTCATCCATATGATGTTTGAATGGCATTACATGGCGTTAAGATCATATAGCTTAAGCTTGTTTAATTCATCTGGACAGAGCATTATTCAAATGGTTACTTCTATGCAAGTACGCTTGTGTGGTCTGAAGGTTGTAGTGAGTGGCAGCCACTATCATCGGTTCCTGGGTTGTTGACTCATTCACCTCAACAAGATACTGGCAACCCAAGTTCAGGTGATAGAGCATTTCTCTCAGATATATTCTGAAATGGTGTTCCTTGATCAATGTATCTAAAATTTCATTTTCTGTTGAATAAACTTCTGTCAGCCCCTGTCGCCTCTAATGAAGAGGATGAGCTTGAAAGGTGGGAGAAGGAGGTGAAGGAAGCAGAAGCAGAGGCTTTGGCAAACATGAAGGATGATGATGAAAGACCTACAACCCCACCTGAAGGAGAGGAAGAATTCATTGACGACGATGGAACTAAGTACATATGGGATCGAAATCTTAAGGCTTGGGTTCCTCAGGTTGCTGCTGGAAATTTTCACATGTTTTTGTTGGATTGCTTTCTGGATTTGGTTTTGAGATTATTTTGTGTTTTCTTTTCTGTTGTTTTTTTCTTTTAAATCTTGTCTTACAAGAGCATTGGAATAAGGGTTACCTCATTTAGGTGCATTTTTCTTTTCTTATAGAAGCATTCCAAAACTAGAAGTTCATCAAGCTGTTTACTTCCCATGAAAACTTGAGCATTTTAACTAGAAGTTCATCAAGCATTCCCCATTAGTTGCAGCAAGAACTGAGTGTGCATCGTCTTTTTACTCCGGCGTTTTCATTAATATAAGTTTTTGTTGATTATTCATGGTAGGAAAACACAACTCAGATGACTGATGAATATGCTGTAGAAGATATGACATTTTCAAAAGAAGAGGATGTTTTTCCTACAAATGCTGATGATCTACCAGCAAAAGAAGTGGATAATGCTTCCAAAGAAGCAGGTGAAGCAAAGCAGAATGGCAAGAGAAAACTGCCTGAGAAAACTGATGATACGGAAAATGGGGAAAAGAAGGTATTCCTTCCAAAATCTTATATATATATATATGCGCTTAATGTTGCTTATTTCCTATGCCATTGTAAAGGATTGGTATTTTTATATATTTGCTTTTTATAAATGCTATTTACCCCCTGAGGTTTTTAATTGCATTTACGGTTCTGGGGTCCAACTTAATCCCTGTTAGCAAACCATTTCTTTTTTGAAATAGAAATTGGTTAAACCAATTATGCCTACATATTTCATGGGGCTCACATGTATTACACACATCTCTGCCACTTACTTCTGCTCATTCCTTTTCTATTTTGAAATAGAAATGGTCTTACCAGCAGGGGCCTAGCTCTTGTATGATGTGATTTCTTGAAAATTGATTTGTTCGAAGTCTTGTGTGGTTATGTTCAGTATTATTTTATTAGGAGAATGTGTGCTTGAAAACGAATTTGGAAGAAAGTTATTTTGAAAAATCCACTACTATACGGCGCCTTAGACTCCATCTTTGCTTCCACTTGTTTTCCACCTTAGTTGATTTCTCAAAAAGGGAAGTAAAGAAAGGGAACCTGATTCATCTTAAGCCCCCTGTTGGAGTGAGATTTATTATGTTGCGAATGAATGTGGCATGTTGTGAATGCTCCATAATTCAGTTTGCTTGCCATTGATTGCTTGTCTTGAATTTTTTCCTTGTCAAATATGATTGTGATTTCTAATTTTATGTATGTGAATAATGAACTTCAGAACTTGGAGCCCGAAATGAAACAAGTTCCTAGATGAACAGTGAATCTGATACCACTTTATGATTCATTTTAAATAGAAGACTTCTTGATAACTTTCTGGCCCAATTTTATAGATTTGTGGGATTTTTTTTTTTTTTTTTTTGGGGGGGGGGTGGGTGGGTGGGTAGGGCCTTAGAGAAAGTTGTGGGAGGTGGGAAAGTTTTGTTGTTAGATCGGAAGAG
>CAVNYN010220596.1:0-22648 GCA_963692815.1 Nyctanthes arbor-tristis
GTATCAGAGAAGGAAGTGTTCTTCTGATTGCCCTCTTGCCCCGTATTTCCCGGCAAACCAGCCCAAAATGTTTCAAAATGTGCATAGGCTTTTCGGAGTTTCCAACATTACCAAGATACTAACAAACCTTGAGACGAAGATGCAAAAGGAAGATGCGATGAAGTCGATTATATACGAGTCTGATATGCGACAGAGGTTTCCAGTGTACGGTTGTTCTGTTATTATATGTCAGTTACGTCTACAGCTGCAGCATGCAATTGAAGAATTACGGTATGTTTACGCGCAACTTGACGTCTATAGGCGACAGTTCAACAAGACATCGGGATCCACGACTGCGAGTTACTCGTCGTCTCTGCCACCGCAGTTGGAGTTTGGTATGTTTTCGAATAGCGATGTATCTCAGGCATTTCAGCCGCCGCCCATGGGGAACGAAATGACTAATTTTGCGATGAATGATCAGTTTTTTGCGAATGAAAATATTGGTTTTTATGGTGAATCCAGTGACGCCATGGGTCGACCCACGTTGGGATTTGATCCTTACTGTGATATGAGCGGTACTAACCAATCCATGACACAATCTATGACATTTCAAGCACAAATGGATGCCTATGATCATATCCAACAAGAACAAGAAATTTCTCAAGATTTTGAAGAAATGCACTTTAACACCACTGCCGATGACAGACAATCTTATATCGAAACTAAGGGCATCTGTGAATCCAGGTACGTGCTCGAAGTTTTCTTTGAAAACGTAGCATAAATCAACAATAAAAGAATATATTGAAGATTAATTTTCAGTACATTAAATTGATTAATCTCTGATCTTTTTGCAAATTTTCTAATAATTCCAGCTTGGAATCGTCATTCAAGAATACAACGCATTCGCCACCGGGTGAGCAAGTAACCCAGCGTGAGCTCAGGAATGCTGCCGCATGCTTTAGCCTCACTACTGTCAATTAGAATAAGCGTTCCTCATCCGGTTTTCATTTTACATTTTTCCTTTTCCCCCAAAAGCATTTATTTTTCTTTAATGGTTTGTTTGTTTTACATCTTTGTAGCATTGAAATTTTTTCATGTACTTATATACATGTGAGAGTTGAATAATCTTTGAGGTTTTTGCAGAAATCTTATCTTATATGCAAGTTACATTTCTTCCTACACACAGACCAAGAAAGTACACGGTTTCTTCAAATAGCTTTGAATAGCGGGTAAAAATCATTCATTTTGGTAAGTTTTTTTTTTGCTTCTCCTCTACGTGGTATGTACAAATAGCTTGAATAACCGAAAAAATAATTCATTTAGGTAAGTTTTACGCTCTAACTTGAATAACAGTAAACAATCATTCATTTGGGTAAGTTTTTCGGTCTACAATGCATGGTGTGACAAATGTTGCATCTCTTACTAATGAGATATCTTTTTATATAAATCAAATGTTGAATCATTAAGATCCAAATTTTTTATGTTATCTTCTTCCTCCTGACCTCTATCCCTGTCCTTGCAGCCACCACAGCCGTCCAAGTTGCTTCCAAGCCCCCAGTCGACCAAAGAGCAGCTTGGATCTAGAAAGAAGTATGCATAACAATGCAATAACTTCTGAGATAAATTATGCATTCCCATGATTTATCCATAATTTTGACATGTTCTAAAAATAGAAAGCTATAGTAACAGTGAGCGAAGAAACTGTTAACGAAGGAATAGCGAAAGGAAAAAAATTAGGCCCTCTTTTAGGGGTTAAATTCAATATATATATATATATATATATTATAGTTAATCTTACAAACTAAAAACAAAATCTGGAAGAATCTGGAAAGCTACCACCCTACCACTTCTTGACCATAATGAATTACTTATAGAATTTCTTTTAAGAATTTTCAGAAATTTTTGTTAGAAAACTTCACACCCATGTGGTACGCATGGACATATGCCACGTGGATTTGTGTATAATGAATTACTTATGATTTACCCATAATTTTGAGAAGTTATATCACACCCTTTGTCTGATGATGTTAGTAAGAGTGATTATGCCACAGGCTTTTTTTTTTTTTTTTGAAGCATGAAGAAAGCTATGGTAATAGTGATTTACCCATAATTTTGAGAGGTAATATCACACCATAAGTCTGGTGTTTTTAATAACATTGATTATGTCACATCTCTTTTCCGAAACGTGAGAATTCAACCACCGCAGCACTGATTCGATCCAAAGTGTGGTGTTATATCAAAATTAGATAAAGAGCAAATGATTTCTCCTTTTGATCTTGGGGTAAAAATGAATTACAATTGAGAAATCAAAATGGGATTTCCGTGATATATATATATATATATATATAAATTAAGGTTTTTTAAAATAAACTTTCAGAAAGTTCTTGAAAGGGACTCATATAAGTAATGAAAATTTTTCAAAAACTTCTCACCCGTGCACGCCACATGTATTTTAAATTAAAGTCATGCGTATTTCAAATCACATGGCATGTATCCACACAGATGGAAAGTTTTTTAATAAAACTTTTGGGAAATTCTTTAAAGGGATTGTGTCGCCCCCATTGTTCTAACAATTTTAACAAGTTATTTATTGCTATTTACGAAAGCTTTTATTTTATTTTTCATATCTATTAGCAAGGAGGGACGAGACTAACAATTTAGTTTTCAAAAGAGTATTGGAATATAATTTTTCTTTATGTTCAAAGTGGCCTTAGGGTGAAACTTCCAATTGAAGGTTCTTGTGAGCCTATCTTATTACTACAATTAATCTAATAAAAATAGTTGGTTACTTACCTATTTAGTTATTTTTTTATACACAATCATTTTGCCCAATCGAGTATGGTGTAAAGAACACACAACAAGTTAGGGTAATAAACAAATTTTTATGGTCACTTGCCGAGTTACATAATTGGAGAGCCTTTACATAGAAAATAGGCCTTCAATTCTTACAAAAGTCATTCTTTTAAGTTCACATACCGAGTTTTACACCTATGAGTGTGTGCCTATACTTAGGTTTTTTCTGATAATTAGTGTCATATTATTACACTACTACATTCTTTTAACTAGTTATGTTATTAGGCTACTACATTTAAGTGAAACATATCGGTTTGTCAACCATAAACTTATCGTGGTAGAGGTGAGCATGAGTGTAGCTACGCACAATAAACATTGAGTTCATATGTAGTGCGCAAATACATTAAGAATTGTGGGGCTTCCTTGTAATAACCCCATAAGTCCGTCTCTATCACTTGAGATATCCTACTCTTACTCAAGTTCTCACTCCATGTATTGCCTTGCCTTTCAAAGATCTTACGAATGAACATTTACAAAAAAAATTAAATAAATACTAAGTGAGTACTAGGTACCCTAACACAATATTTTGGTTTGCTACAAGGTTACAAAAATCACTTTACAATTTTAAGTTCAAGGAAACATAAAGATGCACCAACCTTTGCAAATGCATGATAAGGCCCTAGCACTAGAATTACCTACTACCCGTAGCGCAATGATATCATTCAAATGCCAATTGATCATGGCGATACAATGATAAGTGAATCCACACTGAAACCCGGGTTGACCCTTATTGGAGTTTCAAGCCAATAGCATTAACAATCTAATCAAATATCATACTAGTATTCCCTGTTCTAGAGTCATTGGATAGGTCATAGTATGAAAACAATTCTAAATAAGCCAATACAAGATGGTAGATGAATACTAGTGGTTCAAAGGCAAGAAAACAATTTAATTCTTATCATAGCAATGCATTAAATACAAGCTTTTCTTTAGAAACTCATGTATGCCAAGGAAACCAAAATATTGGTTACGCACCTTACTCTTGCCCCTTTTAAAGATTATTGGATGTTTGTAGCTAGGTAGCAAAATACCTTCAAATCCTTGAGTATTTCTTAAACAAAGTAGCTTTTAAAGTATGAGTTATATATGTATATGAAAAGAGCTTTATTTGAGAGACAAATGAAGTGTTTTGGAAGCCTTTTGATGATGTTCTATGGCTAATCCCTTTTATGGACGATTTTCTTAGATTATTTGGAGAAAAACTTGAGTTCCACCTATAAAAAGTTGATCATTTGTCCCTAGATAATTTTCAATTAGTCAATCAAAATAAGTCCAATTGGAGGCTTATGGATTCATCTCACAAATCAAAGTGCCAAGTGTTTCCGAATTTAATTCATGTGAACATTTTTCTAAATAGCCAAGTGTCATTTAGATTTTTTCTTCCTTTATTGCTTTATGAGTCCTTCTACGTAGTGGGCTTCCATAATTCGGTCTTAGTGTTTTTGACTTATACTAATTAAGCATCACATTTTAGTTTTAAGCATTTCTTTTGCTCCGAACTCACTCCCCAATTAGACCTAATCATTCTTTTGGCAACACTAATAACCAATGAAAGTAGTCGATATAAACTCAAACTATCATTTCATTCTTGTCAAGGCAAACAAAATATTTTCGAAGCCTTAGAAAATGTTATGACTTATTGTCCTATTACAAAATTTCCTTAGCGATTACTATTAATTGAACAATATTCAAGAAGTGAGTCAATTATTATATCAAAATGCCACTATGGAATTTTTTGAAATTTCACGGAGTATTACAGAGATTCTATAAATAATTCATTATACACAAATCCACATGGCATATGTCTATGAGTACCAAATAGGTGGGAAGAATTTTAACGGAACTTTAAGAAAATTCTTTTAAGGAATTCTATAAGTAATTCATTATGGCCGAAAGGAACAAGAAGTGGTAGGGTGATAGCTTTTCGGATTCTGTTTTAAGTTTGTAAGATTGACTATAATTATATATTCAATTTAACCGCTAAAAGACGGCCGAATTTTTTCCTTTCGTTATTCCTCCGTTAAAGGTTTCTTCGCTCACTTTCTTCCCATTTATTTCTTCTTCGATCCGCACTTGTTCCAAATTATAAATTAAATTTTTTTTGTAATTAATTAAAAATTAATATGTTTATCTTATGTTTTTATATTATTAGAAAAATTTTTAAAAACCTCCCGCAGCGTGGCGTGTATCTATATACGCCATGCCATGCAAGGTGAGAGGTTTTGTAACAAAATTTTTGAGAAATTTTCAAAAGTGATTATATATTTTTATTATTTGATTAATTTGAATTAATATTTCACTTTCATTTATTGCATGTTATTGGATTTTTGTATATCAAGTCTAAGTCCCTTTTCAAAACATTCGGGAGGTTTTGTAACAAAACCTCTCACAATATGTAGCGTGTATAGATGCACGTCACGTGTATATGAAATACACATGGTTTGTATGAAATACATGTAGCGTGCATCTATATACGCCACTTAAGGTAGGAAGTTTTCTTATAAAACTTTTGGGAGATTTTTGAAAATTTTCCGATCAATTGTTTAATATTTGTTTGAAAGTATTACATATTATTTTATTTTATAAAAAAATTAAGGATGCCATATAATAAATAAAAATATTATTAAAAATCATGTACTCTTTAATAATAAAACAGTTAAATTTATCAAACATGTAACAACTGATTTTGAACCAAACAACAATTTTGGCAAAAAAAAAAAAATAAATAAATAATACTAAAATGATTCTCATTACTTCTACTTCTCCAATAATTTTTCTTTTTCAAAATTTACCAAACACTTTAATTAGTTGTACTTTTTAAAAAAGTAGAAATTGCGCCTTTAAAAAAACCCCAAACAAAACCTTATTGGTAACTAATCTCACATGAGCAAGTAAAATATAGAAAATTGAAAATAAAAAGAGTTCGTAAAATAAACGTACTCATTTTCAAATATATAATATCTTATATATACAAATAGCATTTCTCATTTGGTTATTCTTGTATTAGCTGTGAGAAATTATTGTGCCTTACCCATGGTCGGGTATGGCATGATGTCAGTAAGTTAAAAGGTTTGTAAACAATATAATTTTGATCCCATGAGAGTAGTAATTCATTTTGAAAAGTTTAGTTAATTTTCAAGAATAATTTTTAAACAAACTCGTCTATTAATCTTGTTGATTAAAGACGAATTTAAAATAAATGTTCTCTTCAACCACGTCCCGTCTCATCATTAATTAACTTACCATTATATATATAATATATTCGGTCGTGTTGGATATGCTTATTATTGAAAATGGTTGAAAGGTACAGTGTCATTGGGTTTGAAAATAATTGATGCTTGATTGAATCTTGGAATTATATTTCTATACATTTTTTTAATACCAAAGCTGCCAAAGGTCTCATGATGCTTTTGTACCTAAATAAAAGATGTCATCGCATACAAGGATTTAACGGGTAATAGTCCCATTTTAAAGGGTCATTATGACACTTAATATGAGTGATATTTATGTCGTGTAGCGATGTTGCCATATAAGTGGCATAATGACATCCCCATGAATGCTAGAAAATTTTTTTAAGCTCATTTTCTTAAAATTTTTTATTCGTTGAGATGCGAATAAAGTTGCGAACACTCACGACGCCTATTCTCTTTCTTTTGATATCTCTTGAAAGGCTGTCGACCATTCTCCATTGTTTCTTTGTAATGCTGTGCGCGATGACACCTAAAATGAAAATTTATTTCCCCTTCCAAAAAAAAAAAAAGAAAAAATGTTTTCTACTCGATCATATTGCTAGTCATTTTGAATGGTAAACGTAATTGAGAGTAACTTAAAGTGCCTATAATACGCTAATTGATTAAGTATAATAATATCTTCACACCAAATAAACTATTATCTAACCAAATTTGAAAAATTAAAATTTAAAAACAAAACCATTCATCCTATATAAAAAATGTAAATTTATTTTCTTTTTTAATTTAAGGGTGGCAATATTGATACCAAATATGTTAATAACTACATCTCAGCATAATTGCATTCAATTTCCTTTTTTTTTTTTTTCAAATTTGTACATTTATATAAATATTTTATTTCTGTCATATTTTTTTAATTTTAATCTTTTATTAACTGTTAGATTTTGTATAATATGAAATTTTGATTTTAAAAATTTTGTTGGTAGAACTTTCTAAATTTTTTAATAAATCAAAGAAGTGTAATATCTATAAAGTGGAGCCACATATTTTTGCAAGATTCTAAGTACAAAAGTAAAATTATTTTTTGAACATATACCCATTATTAAGAATATGATATGATACTAATTAAATAAAAGACTCTAGAAAAAATATGGCAAAAACTACTAGGGACAAAAATATTACAAATAATAAAAATTGAGTTTTTTCCCTCTAATAAAAATGTCCTCTGGATATAAAAATTGTAGTTGTATATATTTTCCCTGATTTTAATCATGTAATACTATTTATTAAGTAAAAATATAAGGTAATATTGCTATGTATGTATACACTGTTTATCTTCTTGTTTTAATTTTAGCAAGGGATTACAATTGTAATCTTTTTTAATTTTAGTTTTATATTTTTAATTTTAATTGGTCGAACATTAGTGTGAAATTTTCGTCATTCTTACCAAACAATGTATTAGGATTTAACAGTAAACCTGAATCATTTCCATTCAGATGACTTGCAGCACCGACTAAAACATTTTGCAACTATAACACCAGAATTTGGATGTTTTAGGATTCACGTGCAAAATTAGACATCTAAAACAAGTACATAAAATGTGGCGAAGTTTTGAGGGGAATTTTCGGACTTTTCCAAGTCTAGTTGAAGCATAAAAGATGCATATGGCCAAATTTCAAAATTATATGGGAGTTTAAGCAAGGTGTATATGATTTTTTCAAAGGGGGAAAACGTTGTATGTCATTGTAATATTACAATGAACATAAGTTCGTTTCTCCTACCAACCATCTAGCGACGTTACATGAAGCGTCTTTGCACGTCACATGTTCATATGACAGTATAATGCCGTTAGACGGTTTGTAGGAGATCAAGACTGAACACAGTACAAATATGGAGCTATAAGCTCTTCATTATTATTAGATGGTCGAGCAACTTTGTCCAATGTAACTCTATTTATCTTGAGTACTTCTACAAAACTAGATAAGGCTCATTTATAAGGAGTCTTACCTTTATTTGACACGAATCTAATCTTTTTAAAAAATTTCATTTATCTTACCCAAGACAAAACTTTCATGAGGTTCTTTTTCTTTCTTCCTTTTTTTCTCTTTTATTTTATAAGTACAATTTGAGGATCGTAAACGTAAGAATGGTGACTCAAACAAGAAAAGGTCAAAATTTTCATGAGTTATTTACTATACGTTTACACTAAGTTCAGATATTGGAATTGTCCATTTTAAACAAAAAATTTAATATACCCTCATGAAGGTATATTTTTAAGGGAGTATGATAAGTGAATTATATTTTTGAAATGATAAAAATAATATAAGAATAATGATTATTTTTTTACGGCAGTGGGAGTATATATAATAAATAAATAAATAATATAAAATAAATATACTCATTCCCTTCCTTCTTTGACCTGCAAGTGATGGCGGAACCGGGGGGGCCGGGGGCGGGGGGTTCTCCCCGGGGCGGGGCTAGGTCCAAATTGGCTGCGCCCAAAGGATTTTTATTTTTTTATTTTTTTTTGGTATTTTTATATGTTTGGGCTAGAGAAAAAATAATTCGGTTAAGGGTAGTTCGGTGTGCTAGCTCTACCCCTGTGATAAGAATTTTTAATTGATGGTAGTAGCAGTAATATTGACAGAGCAACAATGATAAATGAAAGAGTAATGTCATTTAGCACTATTAGTGTTTAATACTATATCAAAGTGCTATTAAATGATAAATTGTATTAAGAGAGTTATTTATTTATTTATATAATTTTACTTATTATTTAATATCATATTAGATGTCTCTACACTAGTGTAAAGCACTATTAATATTACATAGTATTAAAATAGTTTCATATACGTGCATGTCATATCTGCTCGCTCATAAATGCTTTTTCAATCCCAATAAAAACCATAAATTTCGTAGTCAGGAGAGTTATCTTGCTCTTAATTGTTCTCTATCCGACAACTACTTTTGACATACAAATAAATGTCAAACGATAAATTAGACTTTTAGAAGTTGTTGGATTCTCTTTATTCAAACACATTATAATTTCATCTATTATTAATTTAATTATTAATTTGATACTTATTCATTTATAATCACAATTTTTAAATTTTTATTAAATCTACAATAGTCATTTCACTTCATTATAATTTCTCATTATAATTCAATTTGAATAGATAGATTCAAAACAGCCACTTAATCTCATTTGCAAAAAAACCCGCCTAATTCTGGTAATTGTCCACTTAAAAGTCAAAGGAGAAAAAAGTTGCACTCCTAGACATTATAGTTGCATTATTACTCTTTGTTTTTTTTTTTTTGAAAATACATTATTACTACTTATTAGTGATTAATTGTTGCTTAAATATAAATTTAGAAGATTACTATACTTATTAGTGATGAATTGTTGCTTAAATATGAATTTAGAAGATTAGTCATAATTCACAATAAATTATTTTGAAACCACTACTATTAATTATAGAGTTGCCCACCATTAAATATTGATTGCCTAACACATAATCATAAATATTTGCCACAAAATCAACGCTGGCCCATTTCTTAATTAAGGTCCAAACTTCGATTATCTTACTAGTAGTACTTATTTGCAGTTAACGAACTATTATATACTGTAATGCCACTCTTTTATTTGTGGTTGAGATAATATTATACTAACTAACATAATATAAAGAGGAACGCGTAGTAATAATAACATGAAATGACCCTATTTGTTTAATTGGTTCAGTGTGATATATGTAAGGATGATACTATAGTGTGCTATAGCAAGAGGATTTTTTTTTAAATTCTTTCGTAAATAATTAAAATTAGAAGCTATTGCCTGTTTATTTATTTATTATTATTATTTTAAAGAGACAAAATTGCAATAAATTTGACAATGGAAAAATGCTCAGTCAGTTTTCAATCTATTGCCTTAACAGTAAGTTGGTCTTCAGCTCGAAAAAAGTAAAGAACCTTGGGTCACCATTAACGAGAACAGAAAACTATTGAGTATGAAATATCAAAATTTTGTGAAATTGCAATACAGTTTCACAGAAGTATGTATAAGGACATTTTCTCACATTATTTAGAAAAGGGAAAAAAAAGAAAAAATATCTTCGTATACACACATAAACAATATCATATGACCATAGTTCATATAGTAAAATGTTATGTTTTGTTCTTTGTATTTGAAAAATGAAAATCAGTGAAGTTGTTGTAAGATCCACTACATATTTATGTATCAATCCTTTTAACTAGTTTAACCACCCTTGCGTTGCACGGATAGAAAAATTTATTAAAATATATTATTAGATAATTAAATATAAATATGTAATATTTACACCCCTGTAGAGAATATAAAAACACAAGTATACACTAATTGAATCAATAAAATCAATGGACTTAATAATCGTAAAGTTCAAGATCATTTAAAAGACAACATACATACAATGATGGAGAAAATACATGTTACCCGCCTCATTTTAAAAATTTTTAATAAAACTAATAAATTCAAAAAAAAAGTAAAATGCATTTAAAAAATTTAAATAACATTAAATTCACGAATACACATGGTAAATATGGTGAATTAACAAATTATGATGGATTAGGGTTTGTTTTAAAATTGACATTTCAAATTTTGTATGTTAATTTATTAGTGAAAAAATTAACAAACAAAATAAATGAGCAAAATAGTTGATGTTTAGTTGTTAAACTCATGGTTACAGGTTCAAGTATTCTCTGAGTTCTTTCATAAAAAGTTTTGTTAAAGAGAAAATGAACAATTACCGCAAAATTTATGAAATAAAAAAGGTGGAAAAATCATGGTACAAAATGTACCGAGACTTAAGTGGATTAATTAATATATAGATTTTTTGTTCAATTCATTTTTGTTTTGAAATATAACTAAAAAACCTAACATAAATGAAGTAAAATTGTGGAGTTATAATAAACCATCCTACCTGCTGTAACAATGAGCAATATTTTTTTCAGTCAATGTATACTAAGTGGCTGAAATTTTAAATAATGGCTTACTCTACTTGAGTTCCATTCTCCTACAACTGCACCCCCGCCAAATGGACATGTGGCGAACAAAAGCGTAAGCCATACAAATATTGGGTTCATAAAACCAATTGATTTTATGAAATCAATTTTGGTTTCTTATAGTGGCACGTGCCTTTACACGACATGTGTCTGTTTGGTGGTATAACGCTGCTAAACGGTTAGTAAGAGATCAAAATAATACTCAACTTGGTACACATTCATTGATGTTGAATAATTAATCATACTATTATGAAAAACTGGTATTCTCACGTTGCACGTAGATACAAAAAATAATATTATAACCCATTAATATTTACTTTTAATCATACTATTATAAAAAATGTTAGAATATAACTCGTTAATTCTAGAACGGACTTATTACAACCTAGATGAAGAAGTGGAGAGCCGAAAGTACAATATTGGTAATAGATCGTTATATGTCTGCAAAGCGGGGCTAAGTCACGGAGGGAGTTCTGAAGAAGGAAATATTAAAAATACTTAAACTAATCTTCACTCTATCTGCCTGCAAGAACAAATAGGTTCAATTCAATTTCTCAACACCAAATCGTCACCTTTTACCCAACTCCACTGTTCATACAACCCCCCCAGTCGGCCTACCCCAGCCTCCCAACCCCTAATTAATCAAATTACCTGTTCTTTGAACTTGGAAATATTCTCCAAATTCAATCCATCTCAGGAGTTATTTCAAAGTTTTTATTTTTGATAATCTTGTTTGTTTTTGCATTTTGATGAAATGAAGAAGCTAAAGAGCTATTATATGCATTTGAGGCACCCGCAGACAATGGAAAGGAAATGGATCTTCCCGTTAGCCATTGGTTCGATAGTTTCTTTGTTTCTTTTGTTTTTAACCACCTTAACCTCGCCGGATGGGATGCCGCTGCTGCCACTCCAGCGTTACTACTCCTCCGCCGCCGCCGCCTCTATTTTCGTCGAGTCGAAGCTACACCCTGTTCCGATTTCCACCCTGCCACCGCCGCCTCGCCTGGCTTATTTAATTTCTGGCTCGGCAGGAGATGGTGCAATGCTCAGACGCACGCTTCTGGCTCTCTACCATCCCCACAATCAGTACGTCGTTCACCTCGATGCAGAGTCCTCCGCCGAAGAGCGCCTCGATCTGCACAATTATGTGAAATCCCACCCCGTTTTTGGGAAATTTGATAATGTTCGGATGATTACCAAGGCTAATTTGGTGACTTACCGCGGTCCCACCATGGTCGCCAATACATTGCACGCGGCTGCCATTTTGCTCAAGGAAGCTGGGGATTGGGATTGGTTTATTAATCTCAGCGCCTCTGATTACCCGCTAATCACTCAAGATGGTAATAATTGATGCTTATGCGTCTTGTTTATATTTTTTTGTTGAAACGGAATAAAATGTTTGGATTTTTATGTTATTTTTAGATTTTGTTGGAGTGAAATTTTTATGTTATTTTGAGATCTTGTTGGAGTGAATTGATGTTAATTCACTTATGATTTGTGGGTTTTGATTGATTATTAGATCTGCTGCACACATTTTCTCACTTGCCGAGAGATCTTAATTTTATTGATCATACAAGTAATATTGGCTGGAAAGAGTAAGTATTTATCTCAAGTTTATTGATTTAAATTTGTGGTCGGTGAATTTTATTTCTCTAATCAATGGCGTAATTTTACATTGAACTTGGGTAGGTTTCAGAGAGCGAAGCCAGTCATTGTTGATCCAGGTTTGTACATGACAAAGAAGTCTGATGTATTCTGGATTACACAAAGACGAAGTGTGCCGACGGCATTTAAACTATTTACAGGTACAGTTGGCATTACTTATTTGGCTTTTCTCACTTTGTTTTCTGTTAGATGAATTGTCTTGTTTTTTCTGTGCGGACGGTGGCTTATGTAGTGTGAATGAATTGTGAAAATAGGTCCTTGGAGTCTTCATCTTTTTAATGAAAACGTAGGGTATAGGTTGGGTATTTTGTCAATGGGTTTGGGTTATTTAGCTTTTTTGCACAAGAATGTTGATTCCTTGGTGAATGATTGACAAATCCTTTTCATGAGTAAAGTGCTTAAAGGGATTTCAGGGTGCATATGATTGCTCTAGCAAGTGTTTCTGGGTATCTGTATTTGCTCTCAATTTCTGGCTTGTGGGAGCTGAAAGTTATATGATGTTTAATGATTCAAAAAATGAAATTTATGAGTCATCTAATTCTAACTCAAGTCATATGGTGATGCTGAAAATCGAAGAGCACCCGCATTGAAAAGTATTCTGAGCAGTAGGACCTCAAGTTGAAGGCTGAAATGTACAAAGTTTCCAACTTGATCATCCATTGGTGTTTTTCAAATCTGTGAAAATGTGAAAACCCTCTATCCAGTGAAAAAGACTAGTTACACGTTTTGGTTTAATTAGTTTGATTTTTCATTTATTTATGTTAGAGCTAATAGCTGAATCTCGTCTTCCTATGATATCTGCAAAATACTCTATATACAAGTGATGCACTAATGCTATTGACTTATATCCTATTGAAGCAATGAAGCTGAGATTTCTGGATTGAGCCAATGATTTATCCATGCAGCCAACTGGAAATGCTTTTTGTGCTAATTCTGGCTTCACAGTTTCTTATTCTGGGGCATTTTTCTATCCATGCCATCAAAAAATACCTTGTGATGCTCCTTGAAGGAAAAGTAAAACTACACTTGAGCTGCCCAAAAACCCAATTCTCTAATCATTGCCAAATATTATTTTGAATTTTCAATACGTCGAGATTTTCTGGTAGAAACATTAGTTGTCATTAAGCACATAAACGCACTTTTTAGTTTTCAGATGACTCATGATTTATAAAGGGTAGCTCCAAGAAGATTTGAACATCTCTTGTAAAAACTGATATGACATCTTAAGAACCTCTTCCATAGATGACGTTACGTTTCAGGAAACTGTTATTCTATTAATGATTTAGCACCTGAAAGGCAAGGAGAATCGGGGCAAGATAATATTCTTGGGCATGATCTGGTGTTGAGTGATAATGACCTCAAATTAAGCTTCTTTTTCAAGATTGAAAATTTAATTATAGGACCTTCAGAAACTTATGCTGTCTTATTTATGTATCTTTTTCAATACATTAAACAAAAAAGAAAAAATTAGAATCAACTCCATTAGGATTTGTCCACCAGATTTTGGTGTCTACTTTATAAGTTATGAGAATCCTGAAAAATGTGTGCCTGCCTCAAATATCAGTAGTAAACAATGTGCTTACTCATTTTATTCAACTCTTTCCCTAAAGGTTCTGCTTGGATGGCACTTTCTCGACCTTTTATTGACTACTGCATATGGGGATGGGACAACTTGCCACGAACTGTCCTCATGTACTATGCAAACTTCATTTCCTCTCCAGAAGGATATTTTCATACTGTAATCTGTAATGCCCCAGAGTTTCGGAATACCACTGTGAACAGTGATCTACACTTCATATCCTGGGACAATCCCCCCAAACAGCATCCTCACTATCTCAACGTTAATGACATGCAAAGGATGGTTGAGAGTAATGCTCCTTTTGCGAGAAAGTTTCACAGTGACGATCCGGTGCTCGATAGAATTGATTCTGAACTCTTATTTAGGGGCAAAGACATGATCGTTCCTGGTGGGTGGTGCATAGGCAACAGGGAAAATGGAACCGATCCATGCTCCACTGTGGGCAATATTACACTCGTCAGGCCTACTGCTGGTGCAAAGAGACTGGAAAATCTGATCAGCTATCTTTTATCAGATGAAAATTTCCGACCAAGACAGTGCAGCAAATAGTAAAAGCCTGTTTTATAAGGGCCAATTGTTTGCGATAGCAGAACTATGTGTTGCAATCATTTTTCTTTCCGTTAGGAGAAAGACTGCTCAGAACTTGCTTAATCCCCTCCATCATCCAGAGTTTCTGCACAAAAATGTATATGGCGGGAAGAGATTACCGAATGCAGGACCATTTGTAGCGGTGTATCATGGTATATGTTGTTGCAATCTTGATTGTAGATCTATAGCCATTTTTCCTTGTAATTAGTTGGGTCTACACCTTTTGATGGGGCGCTTCACACAGATGGAATGAACAGAGATGAATTTTTGTTGTTACTGAATGTTTCAAAATATTCTGGAATCTCTTTTAATTCATTAATGCTAGATGTGTAGTTATTCAGAATGATTGTAACATGGATGTGAAGTTTGCCTTGTGGCCGATGTGCAAAGGAATCAGATTCAGAGGGATGTAAAACGTACGTCTTTGGTGTGTTGAGAAAAGATCCAACACCTTCAATTTATACTTTTATAGAAAGGGATGAGGAACCCACAAGGAAATAGGATCAGTGTAACGTAATTGATTCATATATCAATTAATCAAGGTCAAATCGGATCAACCAAAATAAGTGGTTGGGCCAATCCAATTTAGTCCGGCTATAGAAACAGATTGAGCATTGAATTTTGAGCTCGACCACTAATTGCAGAGGGCCACTTGTATTTTTAAAATACATGTGTATTTTAAAAATACACGTGGCCCCTTACAATTGGTGGTCGGGCTCAAAATTTTGTGCCCGATCTGTTTGTATAGAAAATTTACAATCAAATATCGTCAAAGATCACACTAGAAAAGGGTGGAATTGTGTTCGGGTGTGTGCCAATTGAACGGCTTTTAGATTATTATTACTTCAAATTTGTACACGTTAAAATGGTCTTATTCTGTGTTTGGGTGTTTGGGCAACCAATTGGTGAGACCTTTGGTTTAACAAATTTCCAATAACTGGCTCAAGTCTATGGTAGGCAAATTATAGATTCTGTCATATGGCAGTGTCCTACTCATAGTGGGTAGTTTTACAAAAGGGTAATTTGCGTAAATAGACCCTATTGTTTACTAGTATTGTGAAAATAGACCCTATCGTTTTTAACTTGGCGATTTCAACCCTAACGTATGCTAATCCTTGCAAAAAGGACCTTATTATCTAAATTTATCAATTTTTTTATTAAAATGATCATTTTAACCTTATTTTCTTTTTTCTAAAATATAATTCTTTTTCAAAGTATTTTACCCTTAATTTCAAGTAAAATATAAAGATAAAAATTTATATTTTGATGTACCTATATTCAACTGCTATCATAATTTTACCTACTCATGACCTTTTAATTTTTCAATTAATGGAAATATTTTTTGGAATCTCCTGTAAAAGCTCCGACCTCTTTACCCCAGCGTGTGATGACCAATATAAACATCAACATGATATATTAATATGATACATTAATTAATTACTCCCCCGTCCCACAAAGATATGCGGTTAGTTAATTTCACACGAATTAAGAAATGACTATTAATATGGTTGGGACAATTAATTTTACATATATTTTTTATTTATAACCTTCTTTATCATTAATATTAAACTGCATTGGTAGTTGATGCAGATGATTAATTAGGGATAAAACATAGAAACAAAAAAATTAAATGTATGCTCAATTTAGTGAACGGCCTATCTTTGTGTGATGGATGAAAATGAAATGCTAGAATATCTTTGTGGGACGGATGAGAGTAAAATATAACATTTTGTCTTTATATTTTACTTCAAATTAAAGGTAAAATATTTTTAAAAAGAATTATATTTAAAAAAAAAAAGAAAATAAGGTTAAAATGGTCATTTTAACAAAAAAATTGATAAATTTAGATAATAAGGTCCATTTTGCAATGATTAGCATACGTTAGGGTTGAAATCGCCAAGTTAGAAACGATAGGGTCCATTTCCACAATATTAGCAAACGATAGGGTCCATTGGCGCAAATTACCCTTTTACAAAACACAAAGTATGGGTGATTATCACTTAATAATATCAATTTTACATGTCTCTCTAGATTTTTTGAAAATCTCCCAACTTAGTAGATGTTTTATATTTTATGAATTTTGCCCGTGCCAGGGAATGCCCTTGCGGAGTGCACTCACATGATGTTGGGTCCCACAAGTGGCGAGCAGATCCCTATATACTTTATTTTATTTTATAAGATAATAATGCTTTAACAGTCTACTATACAAATGAAAATTTCTAAAGAGAGGTAATCTCTCCTCCATAAACTCATTTTCAATCATTCTATTTTTCTTTGAAATGGAAAATAGTGTTAGCATGTTATTAAAAATTTTCTAATTACAAACTGATTCAACTCTAATACTTTTCCATAACTTAGAATCTAAAACAAGTTTGATATGATGTGCCTGCTTTCGGAAAATTCGAAATCACGGCTAGCATTACGTGGATCGCAAACCTCCTAAATGTGGGCAAGGTAGTAAATTTAAAATTCATCTTTAAGAATGCCTACTTGTCAAATTTTTATCATTCCGTGACCCTTGAAACAAACTTTTTCAAATTTAGATAAATATATGATATGATAAGCATCATAATGGGTTGCCAAACGTACAAATAAAATTGCAATAGAGCTGTGTAGCTCAACTTAGAGATGCAACACTTGTAAGTTTGACTTCTTATGAAAATTTTCAAACTACAATCCGCATCTTATAGTGTTATTTGTTGTCTATACTGTCTAGATGAATCAATAAAAGAGGTAATTGACCCATAATTCACTTATTTATTAGTGGATGTCAGTTGTCAAGCCTACAAGGCTCCTGTATACCTCAACGAATGGCGTCATAAAGTGTCATTCATATGATGTTATAATATAATTTTGACTATCTTCAACCTTGAAAATTCAAATCTCGATTGTTTAGGTTTGTCAATTTCTCTTACTAAAGTATCATAAATGTATATATCAGACCGTCTTAAGAGTTCTAATGTCCTTACAAATTATTATTCTGTCAAAGATTTCTAACCTTGTCCATTATTATCTTCATAAGACAACCTACCGTTGAGCAATGAGCATGCTCAGGGATTACCAATATTGGAAGGTCTCAAATTTGCCCAAGAGAACAAATGGAACGTGAATGAGGTGGAATTAGTCTTCACCTTGAATTCGAATGTGGATTTCCATCCTTTTTGTTTTGTCTTAGCAGAGATTATCTTTCTTATGTCATCTATGGAATGTGTTTATTCGTTGAGAGACGATAACGTTGCCCACATCATTACCTCTTATTCTTTAGTTACAAATAGTGGCAGAGCTAAGTGTCATCGCAGGATTGGGCCCTATAGTACATAGTTAAATCCTTTATATATGATTCTAAATCGTTTGTTTCGTTAATTTTATGACGTGATAATTGTGTTATGTTTAATGGTAAGAGAATTAGGAGAAAAATCATCATCTATTGTCTGATTCAACTTCATATATATATATATATATAGGTAAAATAAAAATGTAGTTAATTAACTGTTTTATAACCGCTCATTAGTTATTAATGCTTAACTACCGTATCTTAATGGATAAAGTTTAAATAACCGTTGTTAAAGTATGATTATTTTTTAGTCTCTATGATCATAAATGATCATAGTCATATAGTTATAAAGTCAGTGCATAGTCCTATGATCATAAGACCGGTATATAGTTGTTTGATTATAATGTTGGTATCAATATAATTTTGTTTTTTCGAAGAAAAAAATCAATGCATAGTTGTTTGATCATGAAGTCAGTGCATAGTCCTATGATCATAAGACCGGTGCATAGTTGTTTGATCATAATGTTGGTATCAATATAATTTTGTTTTTAAAAAAAAAAAAAAATCAGTGCATAGTTGTTTGATCATAAAGTCAGTGTATAGTTCTATGATCATAAAGCCGGTGCATAGTTGTTTGATCATAATGTTGGTATCAATATAATTTTTCTTTTTTTTTTTTTTGGATCATTTTGGGGGCGGCTAGGCCCCCGGCTCTGCGAGTGGCTACAAAGCTTTCTTGTACTTTGACTGAGAGGTCTTCTTATTTTTTGAGTGAAGCCATGAGTCATGATATGAGATGACAGTTGAATTTCCCTTTCAAAATAAATAAATAAATTTTAGATTAATTTTTTTAGAAAAATTAAAGAAGTAAATAAAGATCAAGAAAAAGCAAACATTAAATTATTTTATTTTATTAATTAATCAAATAAGATAACACGAACTTTTGATATTGCCCCAGATAAGACATAAGTCGAGATCTGCTATTCAAAATCACAATATCAGTAATTGTAAAAATATAATAACACATTATACGTGATGTATACAACGGTAGAATCTAACCTAAGCATACTCATGTTGACCGCCCCATTTATCTGGACAAAAAGTTATAACATAATCATCCGAAGCACAATTAAACAACGGAGGTGGGTTATCGAAGGCATAACTAAAATAGGAGGGACAAGCAATCTTAAACAGTTTCGAATACAAACTAGGTTTGCACTTTTGTGGGCTCCCGTATTCATTTCTGCAACAGAAGGAATCAAGATTATAAGCCAAACAAGCACTTTTGCATGCCACCACTTCCCCTTGACCATTCACAAATTGGAGCTCAACCGGACACGCGCTCTTCAAGTTCTTGAAGCACCCCCCAATGCTCGGGCATTTTGCCGATAGGGTGTAGACGGAAACCGGGAGATTGTATCCGTCGACAAGACTCACATCGTAGAAATTTGGCTGGCTCTTGTCGGCCTGCTTGAAAGATCAAATTTAACTACATGAATTTCTATACACTTGAATTCAACACACTTACTAACGTAGCTAGGAACGTGTGTAACTGACGTGACACTGAGTACTTAAACTTTTAGATAGGACAATTCAGTGACCTGGAGTGTGAATTCAACTAGTGTAGCGGGAGGAAGGCCTATGACCCCATTGCACTCGAGTTGTCCATTGCAATCCCCCGTTTCACAACCAGGCTTGTGGTTGGACTCAAAATTGCACCCGGTCCTCGCCCATATGCGGCCGCTCCAGTCTCCAGGGGCCTGGAATTTTTGGGCCTTTCCGGGTGGCAGGTAGAAACCTCCTTTGGCTATCACTGGATGGCCTTTGTTTGGGGCAGTAGCAGGCCATATAGGAAATGGACACTTGTTACTCACATAAAATGTGCAAGCTTCTGCTACAGAGTTTCCTGCATTATATGTTAAATTAATTCTTCATCAAATGACTCGTATACACCGAAAACAAACTAATCCTTATGCCCAATAGATTTTGGGTCAATAAAACGTAACAGAAGTTCATTACCAGATGAGTTGAAGTCCCATATCAGAAGGAGGAAGAGAGCTACAAATGTTCCCTGCAAATTCATCATGGATTCCAGCTTTAACATGAAATTTTTGTTTGCAAAAATTAAATATATACCTGTGCGCATACTTAATTTCCAAGAAGCTGCTTGGATTCTACTTCAAGTTATTAAGTCCATAGTCTTTAAGATGAAGAAATACACTCCTTAAAAAAAAATCGAGAAGTATAGAGTTGGTGTGATTTGGCCTTTCTATGATTCATTATATTCCATATTAATTAAGAAAAAATTACACACTAGGTGTCAAAGGAAAGTTGACAGTTGCAAAAATGTTTTAATTAAGCATAATCCAAACAGTCAGATGCTTAATATGGTGAGAAATAAGCCCCTCATGGCAAGTGTCCACCTTGCCATGTAATGTAAGCGATCCAACTAACTATTTAGTTATTAATTATTTAGTTATTAATTACTAATTAAAGTATCTTTAGTGCAACAATGTTTACTAAAAAGTAGGTGTCGCATAATTCAAGAAACGTGGCATAACACATATAAAAGGTAAATATTTAGTCACGTGAATGGATAAGGGACAATATGGCGAGAGATAATAGAAGACAGAGAAACAAAAATTAAAATAATAATAATAATAATAATGATAGTAAAAACTGTAAGTTGTCAAAAATTGACAGTTTGCTCAACGATTGTATTGTACATATTTAGCTCTGCCAGCAAAGTTTTCTCCTCTTCCCCTCAACTTCCACCTCATCTTGGAAGGTAGTATCGAAGATGCTCCTAATTATAAGTTTTGGTCGTTAAACAACTTAACTCAAATCCTCGTGGTTTTGCAAAAACTCCACTCCACTCAATCCTTAGAAACAACCATTTTTGCAAAGCAAAAAGGGTGTAACGTCTAAAGTCGGATTTTGTCTGTTTTACAAGTTTCTTGTTTCTTATTATCCAGCTTTACATATTAATTAGACATTGATCTGATTAGGTAATTAGCAGCATATTATAATAAGATTTGAACATAGATTAATTTAAACCATATTGTAAATCATGTTTAACTGACTTTGGAAATTTGATTAATGAAAACTGGGATTTTGTATGCTGAGTTGCAGGTGAACACCCATTTGATCTGTCTTCTGGTTGGTCGTCATCTCGTCGATACTATAATTAGTTAAGATTCATATTTGAAAGTTTAGATTCATATTTGAAAGTTTAGTGTGCATTAATCTTTCTAATAAAAAAGTGAGATTTATTTGAGGGTAAGTGTTTATTAATTTGTTTGTGAGATTGGATTCGGATTAATGTGGGCGGACGGAGCAGGTAAGGATCTAATCTGGGATTATTATTATTATTACGTATAGTTTATGGTATAATTATAAGATCCAGTTTTTGAAACTTCAAAATTTGCATGTAACGTAGCTACATAGATAAATTGTCCTCCTTTTTAATTAGGTAATTTGGTAATGGTATCTGAAAAAAATATAATTTTACTAGTTTGCATGTGAGATCATATTGAAGAGTTCATGGTATAGAGATTGACCTTCTGGTTTGGAGATGTGCAAATCCACTTTCACGGTTTCACCAACTTCAAGTAGACAAAGATGTTGATTTTAAAATGAGTTTGCGTTAAAATGTTCAGCATCATTAGCGATGCTAAATATTTCTTTAAATTTAGACATTATCCTTAACGTATTATTTATGCTAAGTTAACTAAGTTAGATTCATTCTCATGCAAAATAATACAAGATTATTATTGTTGTAGCACCAGTTTATATGTTATGTAACCAGAAATTTTTAAATATCATCTATAGTGGTGAATATCATATGAGTTTCAAAAGTACTAAATAGCATCACTAATTTCTTCATCGGGGTCTACCCGTTCAGAGTTATTTCAAGTGAGAACCTATATTTTATTATTCAAAATAAAAAATAAAATTCTAAATTTATTTTTCTTTTTTTGCTTTAGTCATTATGCTTCAAAGAATACTTTTTTTTGCAGTGAAAACAGACTTCAAAGTTTAGCGGTAGCTTGGGAAATAGATACTGATAGAGAATTTTAACGATGATGAGACAACTTTTTTTTGGGTACTTATATAAGGGAAATTACCTCTTTACATGATATAACTAAGAGAAGAGGTGGTTTGTATACAATTCAATTGAAAAATTACCCTCCCCCCACAAAAAAAAAAAAAAAACAAAAAAAAACAAAAAAAAAAAAAAAACAAAGCAAAAGAAGAAGGAAAAGGAAAAAGAAAGGAAAAAGAAAGTCTAAATAAAGACTTTAGTTATGTCATGTGTGTAGCTAACAGGGAAGTGGGAAGACCCTTTTGCAAGCATGGTGACAGGCGAAATCGCAAGTGCACGATATCGTTCAAGTAGTATAGGACTAGAAGAGTCCTAAATATCGATCCCACAAGGAAAGTTGTCACCTATTTCATTGAGTCAATTTCACACCAGTTGAATAAGAA